>JBAMBQ010003423.1:0-43519 GCA_037044495.1 Stegana nigrithorax
TACGTTATTTGTGTTCATTATCCGCCAGCACGTAAGGCTTTGAAAAAACATTGTGTGTGCCACCCAAAAAAAAAATAAAAATTTAATAAAAATAATCCAAAAAAAAACACAATCGAAAAAATCAGCAACGAAAACTTTTAAGGCAGAAGATTTTCGTGTGTTGCAACAACAAAGAAAAAAAAAGAAGCAATTCTGCTTCAAGTTTTGCTATTTTAAATTTTCACTTTTAGTTTTTCTTTTATGCTTCAATTGTCGAAGAGTTGCCAAGCGTTGTCGCGAAAATGTCCAAATTTTATTAGAATAACAAAAATAAACAAAAAAAAAAACAAAAAAGGGGAAAAAAAAACAATGTATGCAAACATGCAAAGCGACGCCTCTTTAGCGCGCAATTATTTGAAACGTGTATACACTTGGCGTGTGTGTGTGTGTGTGTGTGTGTGTGTGAGACTGTGTGTATGTAGTGGATCTGGGTGCGGGTGTGTGTATATCGGTAATGGCTAACCGCATAAGCCTTTTAGCCAAAAATTACACCTAATCACAGGCGCTGTCAGCGTAGCAGCCAAGTCAATAGAGGCAGCACAGCACACTACACTGAAAGAATTTAATTAAATGCAGAAACTATTGCTCATGCAAAGCGTATAGATAGGCATACATATACATATGTATATGCCATGTGCCGGCAGTAGTCACCCGATCAACGTGGCAAAGCTCATTATGAATTGCGTAAAAAGCCTTAAACGAATATTATACAATTAGGCAAGACAAAGTGTCACCGAGTTGCCATACACACACATACACACACGCACACACATACAAGCACAAGCACACACACACACACACGCTCACACACGACCTATGACACTAGCTGCACAAGTCAGTTACGAGTTTAAGTTGCGTCTTCTGCTTCTAGCGGTTCTTTCATATTGTCGTCTGGGTCTCTTCTTTCTTTGCTTTGTTTTCTTTTTAATGATTTTTCGTTATTTTAATATATGCATATATTTACATAAATTTGTCATTTCAGTTTCTCAGTTTTATTGCTTTAAGTTTTCCTTTTTTGTTTCGCACTTGTTTTTGTATCATTTTTTTTGTTAATTTTTTATTTATTTTTTGTTTATCACTTGCCACACTTAGGACAACTTTGACAGGCGCATTTGAACTCTGTCATGCTCTGTGTTGTGTACGTGTGTGTGTGTGTGTGTGTGTGTGTGCGCTCCTTTGTCAGCTGACACCATATCTCTTATCGTGTATGCTTGTGCACTCGCTCGCACACACTCGCTGTCCTTGTCTGTTGTATGCGGCTTGTGGCATGCTGTGCATATGCGCTCAATTTCATGCCATTGTCACTGGTGTTGTTGCTGCTGCTGCCGTTGTTGTTGTTGTAATTGTTGTTATTGTTTTTGTCACTAACGATTACGATTACGTTTACGCTTACGTTTTCTCTTTCTCTTTTTCGTGTTTTTTTGTTGTTTGTTGTTTTTGCTGCTGCTGCTATTGTTGTTGTTGTTGTCTGCCACTTTGTGTTACTTTTGCACGCTTACATCTTTTAACCCGGTTTCGAAATGTAAACAACTTTCGGTTGTTCTTGTTGTTGTTGCTGTTAGTGTGCGCGCGCGCGTGTGTGTGTGAGTATTTATGTGTATGTGTGTGTGTGTGTGTGTCGGTGTCTGTGTGAGTTTCACGCTACTTGCCATTTTGTTTTTGTTTTATTATTCAAGTGTGTATTTGCGCGCGTGTATGACAGAGCAAGTGGAAGGAATAAATGAGGGCGAGAGAGTGACAGAGAACAAGAGGGGGATGGGTTGATGTGTATGCGAATGATTTTGCCTGTGCATGTAGTGCATATTTAATAAATTAGTAGAACAAAAAAAGAAAAAAGAAAAACGACAAACAACAAATAGCAAGAAGAACTTCAACTCCTCTGATGAAATGTTTATGTATACAATCAATTAACAGGATTTGTAAGTAAGCATTATGGCATTTACAGTTGTACAAACAGAACAGCAGCAAAACAAACAGACTGACAGAATGACAGACAAACAAACAGGCAGCTGAGTCGAACAGCTTAGCAAAGAGTGCTGCTGCAGAGTTGCAGCAAAGGCGCAGTCAAGGGCATACACAACTCATATGTGTGCACGGCTAAGTGCACAATAGTTGGCCACCTCTCCTCGTTATCGAAGAGGCCTGATTAGCGCAGACCGAATGAAGCAAGTGGGCGCATTGAACTAAGCAAGGGAAACACTTGCTCTGCCATAGGACACATGTCAGCGCTTTACGAGTATGAGTTTCATCGGCTAGTCGGGATATGTTATTTGACGCATATTTAGACCAATTACGCAACGCTTTTGCTCACATGAATACTGATCTCATATCTTCTTCGATTAAATGTTTACCTTAGCAGCCATGTGGCTATAAGCTTTATATAAATCAATATACAATTAATTGCAATATTGATACCTTTTATCATAAACTCAGCGTTAAATAAATATATTTTTTTTAACTTCCACCTTTTCTGCACTGCTGTTGGGATTGATTGATTGATTGTTTGATTTATTCACGTTCAGTTCGACTAGCAACAGAGAACTTGAGGATTGTATAGTATTGAAGTTTTTCGGTACCGATAAGCTTATGGCTAACCGAAAGAGATCGCTCCTGCCTAATTAAAAAGAAAAACGTTGTAGTGCAGCTCTAACATATACTGTGTGGCAGCTATAAAAGCCTCAATTAAACCATTCGCTTATCATAGCAATTATCGCTAAGGCGCTATTAAGCCAGAAGCAATCACAAAACCTTCTTAGCTGTGCGCAACTTTATGCTGCCGCTCCTGCTCGAACGTTTGCCTATTCACTTCACAACGTGTTCACATGCTCTGCGGCTCTCTTTTGGTGGCTCGGAGCTGCTTGGGCCATTCAGTTGTCACTTGCTCTCTTTTCTGGTCTTTGCGATGCCTGCGCTCACATTTATGCTCTGTGCCTTGCGTTGCTTGGCTCTCTCGTATGCTCGTGTGTTCGTGCGCTCGCGTGCGCCTGTCTTCTATGTTGCTCCATAGTAGACTATACATATGTTGTGTGCAGCAGCTGGTCGACAATGTTGATTGCGCCTCTAATCATGTTTACGGTTGGTATTGGTGATGATAATGATGATGATGATGATGACGACACTGAAGGCGATGATGACAATGATTACATTTATTCGTAGTATCTGTGTTGTTGTTATTATTATTATTGTTGTTGTTGTTGTATAACGTATAATTACGCGAGTGTGTAACTGCACAGGCACACACGTACACACCTGCACTTGTCAACAAAAACAAATAAACCAGAAAAAAAAAAAAGAAAAAGAAAAGAGAATAGAAGAGGAAAAAGGCAGAAGGTTTGTAGCAGTTATCAAGCAGACAGTTTGTCAGTCAGTCAGTCAAGCTGGGTGGCAGCATGTCAGTATGTCAGCGTTTGAGTTTCAGTTTTAGTCTTATTTTATTATGTAAACATGAATGCACGCAGCGTCATATACAACTGGGAATTCGGGTAACACTGCGTATACGCGTTGTCGCGATGTTTAATTTTCTAATTGTTTTTAGGTGGCTGCTTTTTTTTTTCTTCTTTCTTGATTCCTTTTCTCTCTACTACGATGTGTAACGCTAATAGAGCACACAACAACAAATATAATAAAAATGCAATAAAAATTAGTTAAAGCGTAAAACAAAAACAAACAAAAAAAAGCAAACAATTAACAAAAGGAACAAAAAATATTGAATTAAAACAAAGAATTTAATTAAATTTGTGTATTGTGAAGGAAAACGTAAACAAATGCATGAACATGAAAAACAGACATAGGAAAACGCGCGCAATAAAAGTGGCACAAAATTAAAACAATGCCGAGGCAGGCGTGAGTCTTTCAATATGTTGCGCATACGTCATGTGAAACATATTAACAACAGGACCCATATATATATAGACATATCTATGTCATCCCTGCGTGTGTGTTTGTATGAGAGTGTGTTTGTATTTGTGTTTCGAGTAACAGTTGCAAGCAACGCTATACTGTAGCTTTTTCATTGTAAACAGTTTTTCCGCTGCTGCTAAGGCACGCACAGACAGATTACTCATACGCTACCTGGTGCGCTCAGTGCAACAAAAATATATTATACATATATACGTACTATAGTCGTATGAGTACACACTTAAAACACACAAAAAAAAAATAAATAAATAAATACAACAATAAAATATTTAATTTAAATAACTGAAGCAATGTGAACAACGGTTATTTTGTTTTAAATAATTTGTGTTTTGTTTTTCTTGGTTTCCTCTTGAGTGCCGCATGTGTAAATGTGTATCAAGCAAGTGGAGGGCTGTAGCACACTTCAACCCACACAAACACATACTCACACACACCGCTGTGGAGTTTTTTATGTCTTCTTTTGGTGGACGAGTGTGCCTTTGTGCGTGTGTATGTGTGTGTGTGTGCTTCTGTCTACAATTACTTCCTCGTTGTGCAGTTAAGCCGCGTGTGCGAATGAGAAGGACATAGGCGCCGCATAAAAATGACCTTGATAGCAAACAGCAGCAGTAGCATACTTCTTGGGTAAAAACACTAAGTGAGAACCCCATGTGATATGTTTTGTTAAACGAAACCCATAATAAAACACTTTGCCATGCAGACGTTAGGCAACTCTATATGTTTATGTTTATGTTTATGTTTATGCTCTTTTTGTTTCTGATCAAATTAGACGAAGCCAAGTCAAGTTAAGTCAAGTGCAATTGTAGGCGAGCAGAGCCGCAAATGTTGCAGCTTACATTCGCGCTATGTGTGACCTTGCCAAAGGAAAGACGCGCCGGCAAAAAATAACACACAGTAATATGCGAACGAAACAATAACAAATAACAAAAAATGAAATAAAGATACTTAAAATAATAATATTTGCATAAACGCGGCAAAAGTCGAAAAAAAAAAAACAAAAAAAAAACAAAAAAAAACAAAAAAGAAATAAGAAAATAAAAAATAAATAAGTGAACTGCAAGATGTTGTTCTGTTTTCGGTTTCAATGTTGTTTTAATTTTCTGTTTAGTAATTATTTAACTTGATTTTACTGCTTTAGGGCAATAATAATGATAAACAGTTCAACAAATATAACAGCGACAGCAACATTGACTGCATTTTAAATTATAATAATAAAAATAACAATAAAATTAGCAACAATAACAGCAGCCAAACATTGCACGCATAATATGTAAAACTGCAACATGTTGCACACTAAATCAAATGCAACAACAACAACAATAACAAGAACAACAAAAGCAGTCAACATCGGCAGGGGAACTCACAGTCAGAGCCAGAGTCGGAATCAGAGTCAGAGCCGTAGGCACAGCGAAAGCCAAAGCAAGAGCCCAAGTCGCCGTGAGCGTGAACGTGAGCTTGAGAGTCAGAGGAGCAGCCACATCGAAGCCGTTAACGTCATAAGCGCCAAATAACGGCAAATAGCGCCAGCAGCCACTTTAGGCACAACAACGTCACAACTCAGTCCACAATTCAATTAGTTGCGGTCTCTGCTGCCTTTTGTGCCCAATCGCATGCATTATGAGCCACGCGGCTGGGAATGAGCATCACGCGTGAAAAATGTTAGTTGCCAAGCGCCAACCGTGCCAAGCTTGCCAGCCAAGCCAGCCATGCCACACGCTTCATGATGCCAGTGCGTCTGCATTTGCGTTAGCCACAAGCATCTCATTGCGGCAGCTTGCGCCTGCATCCGCTCGCATCGTACTATATTATATCGCATATGTATTTTTGTTGTCGTCTTGTCGTTGTTGTTGTTGTGCGAGTGCATTCGTTGACGCGTGCCCACCTTCATGCATTCAGGCTTATATGATTAACTGCTCCTAGTGTGCCGCCTATGCGTAGCTAACAACAATAATATGCATAGACACATGCATACATACATCCATATGTACATACATGCATATAACATCAGCTGCATACGTGTGCAACTGTGTGTCCACTATATGCTAATCTGTGCCTGTGACCGCTTACTACACACACATACACATACACGCATATATACATACAACTGTAGATATTCTGCTGTTTACTCTCTTACCAGATATACCATATATAAATAATTATATAAAACATATAGTCGTACATGTAGAAGCTTATGCAAACACGCATAATTACATATAACACACGCACACATACATACATACTGGCATACAGTCATATATAGCACATAACTGTGCACACAATTATTTTGTTGAGCAGAATAGATTTGCCAACCGATAGACTCTTGCTTCGTGTTTAACAGATTTCGTTTTAATTTACGTTGTGACAAGTTTGTTGATTTACCAAATTTATTAAATCATTTAATTTTGATAGCCAAGATGCAATGCTCTCCTGGTCAAAAGTTCAAATATTCACACATACACACTCACACACAAAAACAAAACCAAAGTAAATGCAAACCAAACCAAACCAGAACACACAACTTAAGCTTTTAGTTTGATTAAGAAATGGCAAATATTTAGGCAATTACTTGCGGAAGGCAATGAACAGGCAATGCAGCAATGAGAACTTTCTGCTTCATTGGGGCAAGTGTTGAGCCAGGCACACATCTCACATTCACTCTGGCAATTATGCTGGTGAGGTTTGTGCAGATGTGCTCATCTCAGAGCAGCCTTCGATATACTTTCAGCAGATTTGTGCGCCTCGCAGTATTCGCGTATAGTCTCGTCAAATCGTTAATAGTGACCTTGCAAAATCAGACATTTCCTTGTGCCGTCTTCCTGTGGGGTTGGCAAATGAAAAGCTCTGACTTTCCCTACACTCCCCTGCAGAGCATTCTCTAAGATTTGATTGATTTGTCTACTGCATGTTTTCGTATTTGAATTTCAACTGCACAATCCTGAATTAGTCCCCAGCATGGCTTATTCATAGCGTCGTATTCAGTTGCAGGTGCTGCAGCATTGCTCTGTTTTATAATATAATAGCTAAGCGCAATCCTCTCACAGTTGGCAATTATACTTAAGTTATTTGCTAAACACTAGACTCATCATCAAATCCATATCCCAGTCAAGACAAGCATCGCCACAAAACCGCCATGAGTAGTATATATGTATGTATGTATGTGGGTATAAGAATGTTTAACGCATTTGATAATTATTATTATTCATTTGTTGACGTTTTGTTTGTCATTACGATTTGTAGAATCCTTGTGGAATGTTCAATAGATTAAGTACCGCCTTGGCTGCATTTGGGCAATTGTAGCTGCATTCAAAAACGCCAAAAAAAAGCGCAAATGCCAAACAAATAAATAGAATAAAAAAAAAAGTATAAACAAATTGAAACAATCAAACAAATAAGTAATGATATAAAATTATATAGACAAAAACAAAAAAATAAAAAATAAGTAAATAAAAATAAAAAATGAAAATTTAAGCCGAATAGAAATGACGCTTAAATATCCCAGTGGCAAACTGCTTAAGTAACTTGTGCTTGTTGTCGTTTTTACAATGCGTCGTATGAATACTCGTATTAAGATATATGAAACTGCTACCTTAGATAACCATACTGCTCCTACAATGCAATTAGTTAACTCGTACTATGTGCCTGCTCTAGAACTTAGAAAAAACCATACATGACAATAAAACCAAACGAGACTATGGCTGCAATCTTAATGACAATTAATCCTAGATATAGTGAAAACCGGCTACAGAGAGACATTGCCAGAATCTTATCGCCAACAGCGAATATCATCAACAGCAACATTACACGTATCAGCCTGATTAAGCACAACCTCATCATCATCTGCATCGCCATATGCATCAGTATCTGCATCAGCAACAGCATATTTAATAAACGAAAAACCAAAAACATTAACGCCATTCAAATCAAAGCGCCCAGCAACATTGTCATCATTAACAGCAACAATAGGCATAAACATCAAATGCAACAACAAGCGTACAGCAAAGCAATCGAGACAACTGTGCTTCAGTTTCACAAATTTATAAGCAACAACAAAAAAGCGACAGCAACTGAAACAAAGTAAATTAAAAACTAATCAATAAGCGACAAACGAGAAACAAATGCAAACAAAAAAAAAAAACAAACAAACAAAAAAAAATCACAACAACGACATCAATTCTATTAAATATTGAAAACGTTTCGTAGAAAAGGAATAATAAAACAAAAACAAAAAATCGACAAAAAGAGAGACGGAGAGACAGCGAGACAGAGAGAGAGAGAGAGTGTGCACGAAATCGTTCTACCGCCTCGGAATGATTTCGTCAGAACTATGCAAATGAGCATTAAATGAAATCGCATTGAAGCTTTTGCATATCCACTTCATGCATATGTGTACATGTATATATATATATATATGTGTATATATTGTGTATATACAATATATGTATAAATAAATATATATATATGTATATATATATAACCATGCTGGCTGTGCTTGTATACACTCGTCTGCATAATGTTTCGAATCATGTGCATTTGTACATACGCAGTATGTCTCAGCATCAAACTCAGCATCAGCATGAACATCAACAGCATCAGGCTCAGTGTCAGTCTCAGTCTCAATCGCAGTCGCAGTCTCAAACTCAATCTCAATCCGAATCTGAATCTGAAATTCAGTCCCAAGCACAGCAACAGTCTCTGTCTCAGTTCATATTGTGTTGGCCATAAGCAAGCGATTGCCTTCGGCCAGCACGTGTAGAGGCTGTAGCAGAAGCACCAGCAGCAGAAGTAGCAGGGCGAGGAGCAGCAGCAGCCACAACAACAGCAGCAATGCAGATGATACTTGTTGCTGGCGGGTAAGTAAGTGCGCAGGCCGCGTGCCATGTGCCACGCTACGCGCCACATGTACAACAGCAGTAAACGCGTTGTTTACATTTTTATTTTCCTTTCCTTTCCTTTTCTGTATTTTTTTTGTTTTCTTTTCTTTTCTCGTTATGTGTCCTTCCACACGTTCAAGTTTACAAAAATACCATTGTTTATTGTTGAAATTTTGAATACTTTGAGTTAAAAAAAAAAAATACACACAAATACAACACCAAACGATGTTTCCAATTGATATGCGTAGACAGTAATTGCTCACTTATGAAAAACCGTGCTCAAAAATTATAGCCAACAAAAAAAAAAAAAAAATATCGAGTCATATCGAATCACGCCTTATTTGCGCTCAATTGTCAATTGGCGATGACGTATTTCGAACCGACAGTTTTAGAAGCACTGTTACATTGTATAATGTGCACGGCATACGGAAGCTTGAAATTGAGCACGGTTTGAAATAGTGCAAGAGAATGAAGCCGCTGTGGCCTGCTCATGGCTAGGCAAAATACTTCAAAACGATTGGTAAAAAAATACTATATATAAAAATAAATAAAGATAAACAGTAAAATCAAGTATTGTAAAGTAAAAAATATGTGAAAATAATTTTACCTTCAAAAAAAAAAAACTAAAGTAAATTAAATGTGGACAAATTAAACATAAAAAAATTGAAAATAAAAGAACAAAATTAATTCATGAAAATAAGCTAAAATTAAATTTTTTGAGGAAAATTCTTTAGCAAAGCACACATTAAATTAAAATATTTACGCACATGTCTGTAATTGAAAAGTAATATTTGCAACCGAACTATAAAATTCAAGAAAAGCCTCGAACTCGTTTAATTTTAAAAAGTTTTGTTTGGCATTTTACCAAGGATCTTCTTTTATTAAGCACACACACACACATACACACATCCACAAATGAAAACATTTAAAGTCGAAGGTGCAAGATGGCTTGCAAACGAAACGAATAATCGCCTCCCACTCGACGCGTACATCACAAACCTGCAGCATACTCTCGCACTCCTCTCAAACACAGACAAGCAAACTTATCGAGCACCCACAGTACACATAACTGCAGCTGTAACCAACGTTAACTTCTGAATGAAACTAATTTTGTTTATCTCTCTCGCATGCAGCTATGTAATATAAAATCCTTTTTTCTATATGGTATTGTTTGAGTTTTTGTTTCGTTTCGTTTTGTTATTTAGTTGTTGCTAGTTTCGTAGCATAACTTTCAACTATTGTACAACATATGGTATGCGAATGCGTATGCGTATGCGTAGTATGCAATATGCGAGTAAAGCTTAGCTTACGTTGTTAAATTGAATTAAGTGCATTTAGTTTGTGTACAAATTAATTAAAAACATATTTTTATTCGTAGTTTTGTAACAATTTTCTATAAACTAAACTAATGAAAATTTTTCTTTTCTTTTTCTCTTTTTTCCTGCCGCAAATTGTTTCACTGCAGGTACGTATGAGAAACTTTTTTAAAACAATATTTTAACAAGCTGCTGAAATTCCTGAAATTTATTATTGGTAAGCTCTAAGTTAGTTATAAAACATATGCGCTCCGCTGATGCAAGGGAGCAGCTGTCATTTGTAAAAAAAACAACGTTATTTTAATTATAATTTATACGACAGCTATAAAGAATTATGAAATCTGTTCTAACACATTGACTACATACTCCTGGTGCTGACGGACATCTGTCCGTATAAAGCAACAGTGAGCCATTGAATCAGCAAAACAATTTAATTGAATAAATGGCAAACAAAGCAGTCGCGTTAAGTTCATTTACTTAAGCTGCATTTATGAGCTCAGCAGCTAACTATAAGACGGCAAAGTAATGCACTTCATTATGGCATAAGCTTCACTGTTGTCGATGGCAAAGCAAATTAACGCATTAGGTTTGTTGTTGTCGATGCTCGATGCTGCCTTCACACTTGTGTTCCACGTGCATTTGCCTTTGGCGGTAGACAATCGTGGCAATGTACGTGGCATATGTTCGCCCAACGATTTCGTTGCTTTGTTTCGCTGCTTCTATAATCATCTGCCGCCTACACACATACGTGCCTCTATTATCGAATATTGCCGGCATCAATTATGTGCTGTTCTTGCTTCTTAGATTATTAATTAATTGACTAATTATTCACTTATGTAATTAATAACACAATTATGGCATGATTGTGCCTATGCCGCGTAGACCAAGACTCCATGGCCCCAAGGCCCCATCACCCGATGGCAGCTACGCCCGCAACGTTATCATGCTTGGCACACACGCCGCTGCCTGCATAGCATAATGCATAAACTAAAGCAGCAGCACAAACAAAGGCGGCATATCTAATGAGGAAATCCTCTTTGCAGCAACAATGGCCGGTTGCCATGTCGACCACTTAACGTGCATGGCTTAAGGCAGAGCAGCGCAAGCTAGCGAAGCCGCCAGAATTGAACAAGTGTACCGATGCTGCGGCCGTAGCAATGGTCAGTCATGTTGCTGCTGCTGCTGTTTATGCATAGCTGCGCATATTTAATTGGATTTTCCATTATTCAAATTTTAATTGAGCCCGTACTCGTGCAGCTTAAGAATATTAATTAACTTTGCTAACGTATGCGATAAACCAAATGGCACATTGTGCATCGTTCTGATGCGCTTTGCACTTCTCAAAGGGGAACGAAGGGGAACAGTGCCACCGAAACAAGCACGATTGGCCATTCTGGTTCACGTCACTAGGATTTATTTAGCTTTTGTGTGAAACCTTATTGTGTATCTCAATTGACACACTTCTTGAAAGTGTGAAAGTGTGTTTTGTCTTAGACTTATGCATACATAAAATTGATTTGAGGCGACTACAAAAAGATAAAGAGAGCTGAGCAAGTAAATTTATGTTTACTGTCAATTTGAACACCAATTTCCATGTTAAACTTGTGAGCAAAATAAATTGCCTGTATAACATAGGTAGGTATAATTGAGGGAATGGTAGAGGCAACGAGCTGGCAGTTACTCAATAGCAGGGAAAGCTTAGCTTGTATATAAGAGCAAGAAGGCAGACGAGAAGCTGTCAAACACGGACACATGCCGCGTGTTGTGTTAGGTCAAAAAATGAAATATATGCACATAGCACGTATATACATATGTACATGTGCGTATACACGTAGACACACATGTGTGCATGTGGGGCTGACATTTTGCAATTTAGGTTGGCACGGTTAACCAATAACAAAAAGCTGCATAAGCTATGTAAGCCCGGCGTCAGTTGCGGCAGACGCACACAATGCCAAAATTAAAATGAGAATACATAGTCGCTGACGCAGATGTGCCCATTGTGTGAGCCCGTCGTACATTTGTCATACAAAACACGGCGTGAGCTCACTGAATCACGGTGGCATAAGTTCATGACATTGCAGCTGGCAGTTAATAGGCCAGGCCAGGCCACGAGACCGCCGCGGCCAAGCCAAAGGCCGACCTGCACGTCTTCGCCTGCAGCGCGCACTTGTGCATTAATAACGCCATCGCACGGCTCAGGACCGGGCTGAAGCGCAGGCCTGTGGGCACTGTGCCGCACATCGTGCAGGCGGCGCATTATTTATTCATAGGCGAAATGCGACAATTTCTTTTGTTTTTCAAAGCCACCAACAAGGGCCGCATGCGAGTGCTGGGCCGCGTCTACCGTTAAATGTTTTGTCTGCGCTGCTGCTATGCCTCGTGAGCGTCAGTCAAAAAAAAAAAAATTAAAAAAAAATAAAAAAAAAAAAATAAAACAAAAACTAGAAAAACGTAGAAAGTTCAAAAAGAGAAAAAAGAAAAGCTCACATACACACACACACACATAGACCTAAACACACATCAAGGAGCAGAGCAGCAAAGCTGAAGAGAAATCAATGCTGGCCATCGCTTTCGCAGCACTGTGCACTGAGAGCCAACCGTAAGCTCTGCGCAGTTGTACTTGGCTCTGCTCTGGAGCTTTTAAGCTTTCCTATGCGATTGTATTCACAGTTGATTGCTTTTGGCGCAGTCCGCTCGCACACCCGGCGGCAAGTTACGCTGCCAAACTGTCAGCGTCTGATGTCGCTTTGTCTTGGCTTGGTTGGGTTCTTTGCTGTGCGTCAAAGCGCACTTGCCTTGGCTTGAAAGCTCAATGCGAAGTTTTTCACTGCTGCGGTTAAGTTTTTCTTCGGTTTTTTGTTTAGGTGCTGTTGTTGTTTTTTCTTCTATTGTTTTGTTGGATGTCTTGCACTTCGTTTGTGCAAGTCTCGTGCCATGTCACTTCAATAGGCAATTGAACTTGGCTATGTCGCAAATGTGCTAAGCATGCATTATTCATAAAATGGCATTGCCCATACGCAACGTGTGCCTGAATACATATGTGGTGTGGTATGTGTGTTTGGCTTGTGAAAACTATGCAGGCACGCAGGTGGCACAATAAACTGAAAAATCTGCAAGCGCGTCATTAAGAAAATTCACGCTTTCACACGCTCATCAGGCACTTACAACACGACTGCCGCCCTTGCCCCCCGATATCGCCTTCAGCTTCGCACGAACATCGCCACTGCTGCTTTACAACGCAAAACATGTGCAGCCTTTTGGCGCCGTTGCATTTGTCTGCCAGCTGTCTCCAGTGTTGGCCATATTTTCACCTATTTTGCTTTCGCTTCTTTATTGTTGTTACATTTTTCGACTTTAGTTTTATTTTTTTTTTTAGTTTTTCGCTGTTGACTTTTTGCCTTTAGTGCATTTTAAGTATGTATAGTACACAGAAGTTATATTGCTTCACGTACTTCCGCCAGCCGCGCAGAGTGGCCTTTTGCTGGCGCCACCTAAGCTACCAGTCAGCCAAATGTCCAAAAACGCCCTTCAGCCCAGTTACCCAACTTGCCACCAGTCATCCGCCAGCCGCCACCCGCCATCCGCTACCCATCAACCGGCGGCTTGTGTACATTTCGCTTGTGTGTTGTTGTTTCGTGCCTGCGACTGTCGTTAACGTCGTCAGTCAGTTAGTCAGTTAGTCAGTCAGTCAGTCATCGTCGTGTTGTTTTGCATTCGTGCATACGCGCGTATGTCCTTCGGTTAGTTTCATTACGTTTGCTTGCTTGCCTGTTGGCTTGTCCGCCGGCCAAGCTCACAGCCTGCCAGGCTGCCTATCAAAGTGCCAGCCTGCCAGCACGGCTGCCTGCTGCTAGCCACTAGCTCGACTATTCGGCTGCCAGCCTACATGGCTACCAGGCTTCCCGCCTTCTCGCCTTCTCGCCTTCCTTCCTGCCCAGTTTGCCTGGATTGCATGCAAGCTTCCTTGTTTACTCATGTTCGTTTTCGTTTCGTAAGCAATTCGGTTTTTCTTTTTTTTTTTTTTTGTTTGAGCTGCTGCTGCTTTGGCTTTTTGTATTTGTACGTTATTTTTGTGTTTTTCAAATATGTCGTTTTTTTTTTTGTTTTTGTTTTTTTTTTATTTTTTTGTTTCGTGCCAACTGCCACTAAAAACTATTCAATGCATTTCTCATTTTTGTTTCTTTAACCATGCCACTGTTTGTTGTTATTGTTGTTGGTGTTAGCTGCTGCTGGTTCTCTTCTTCTTTTTCTTCTTCTTCGCCGCCACTTTGACCAATATTCGTGCATTTTGGCTCCACGTAAGCCAAACCAGCGCGCAGCTAACCAACATTGCCTGCTTCATCACACAGTACACACCGAACGCAGTACACAGAACGCAGCGCATAGTGCACAGTGCACAGTGCAATTCGCCAAGCATACACGAAGCCACCGAACTAACGAACGAACGAACAAACGAACGAATGAACGAACGCATAAATAGACGAAGGCGACAGAGAAAACAGACGAGCAGAGGAACTGACGAACGTTCGAACGTTTGAACGCAACGCAACGCAACGCAGCAATAGGCGAATGCGAGTTCGGCAAACGAAGCGAACGTTCGGCCAGCAGCTCATACGTTCGCCTCGCCTCGGCTCGGTGTGTTTCGCTGCTTCGGCGCGTCGGTGCTTCGGTCTTGGCTTGGTGTCGGCGGCATTTGTGTTGCTGTTGTAGTTTACCATTCAGTTCAGTCGCATCGTCACAACGTACCGCGTCCAATGCGCGTCTCAACTGGCAGGTGGCGGCTGTGCGTTGATTCGCGTTGTCGTTGTCGCAGTCGTAGTCGCAATCGCAATCGCATACGTCGTCGTCGCAGCAAGTCACAGCTCAGCTCAGCTCAACTCAACTCAACTCAGCCACAGTCGCAGCAGTGCTTGGCTAATATGTTGTCGTGTGCCATCGATGCAGCAACGTTGCGCGTAGCTCGCGTGCGTGCATGTTTTGCGCGTGTGGTCGCCGTCAATTTCGTCTAAGCGTTAAAAGGTTGTAGGCCGCATACTCGTAGTCCTAGTCATAGTCGTACGCGTCCAAGTCCTAGTCGTAGTCGCCGCACGGGTACTCAAAGTTCGCACGCTCGCACACACGGTGCCACAGCGCACGTCGCATGTCGCCGTGTAGAAGTATACGTGTTTGTTTGTTAGAGACGACGGCGCACATAAAATCAAACGAAACTCGCATAAACTTAATTAGAAAGGTGTTTAAACTTACTTAAAAAGCCGTTTCACTCACACATCGCAATCGCAATTCCAGTGCCGCTGTCTGAGCCTGTGCCTGTGCCTGTGCCAGTGGCAGTGGCAGTCGCGTGTGCGTGCGCGTTCGCGTGTATTGATGTAACTGCCAGCGCTACAAAGTATGCAATGAAGTTTTTCCTGTTTGTTTTTTTTTTTTCATTTTTACTCAAGTCACATTACGCCATGCTGGTTTTTTTTCATTGTGGCATTTTTTGTGTGATGTTCGAGTGTGTGTGTGTGTGTGTGGATTTACTTATTTATTTTGTTTTTTTTTTTTTTGTGTGCCTTTAACAACTTCCAAATCGAGTGGCTTTGCTTAAGTAAAATACTTAAACTACAGTACTGCTACTATTGTAATGTCAGTGCTGCTGCCGTTGGTGTTGTTATTGTTTTTTATGCTTTTAACACTTGGCATAGAAACCAGTAAATAAAAACAAATGAATAAAGAAAAAAAAAAAAAAACAAGAAACACAACAAACGAACGAAAAGCAGAAAAAAGCTGTAGTGAAATGCAAGAAAAAACACACATACAACTGAAAGTAGTACTAAAGTCTAGCAACAGCAACAGAACGACAAGAAAATAAAAAGGAAAGAAAAAAAGTTTTAAAAAGGAACATACGCAAGTATGCAAGAAAATTATAAGCAGCATAAAGGTTGGCATGCAGGCAGTTAGGCAGTTAGGTAGTTAGGCAGCTAGGCGAGCAAGAACTGTTGGCAGGATTTTAGGCCGGCTCTGGTAGGCAGGCGAGTTGGCAGCCAAGCAGCTAGGCAGCTAGGCAGCCAGGCTAAAGTGTTTACCTTAATTAATGCAGAAAAACGTAAAGAACATAAAGAGCCATCGCCAGGCACTTTAATGCGGCAGTTTGCCAATGTTTTCGCTACTCAACGCTGTTGCTGCTGCCGATGCTGCTGCTACTGCGGGTGTGACTAATTAATATTTAATTAAATTAACGTTAGCATAAAAGCTGTTTCAAAGTTTCTTGCGCTTTATTAACAACAGCGCATAGCGTTCTTGGTTTGATTTTCTATTTTTTTTTCTGCATTTTTCTTTGTGCCGCACTTTTTTTTTTATTTATTTCTGTTCTTTTTTATTTTATTTTTTTTTTTTTTTTTGTGGTTATTTAGTTTATTATTATTATTTTATCTTTTTATTATGTGGCTTTGCTTAGGCCGCCTATTAGCATTTTGCTGTCAATATAACGTGGCGTATGATTGATGACTTATAATTTTTTTCCTTTTTCTTTCGTTTTTTTCTTATTTTCAAATATAAGAAATCGAAACAAAACGTAATTAGGCTCTTCTCAAACGCGTCCAGTCAAGCCAATGTGGTAAAAATGATTTCATGCAGCAAGAAAACAATTCCAAAAAAAAAGAACCCTTGTGAAAAAAGAAGAAAACAGCAGCAGCAACAATGCACACTTAAGCGGATTTAAGCACAAAGCAAAATTAAGCCTCACAAGTTGAAGGCTTAAAATTTCACTTTGCTTTGTGTGTGGGGCGATGAGACAAGTAGCAAAACATTAACACCTGCAACTAATGCAACAAACTTGCCACCAACAAAGCAACAACAACAACAACAAAGCATAATAAACTAAAAGAAAATTAAATACAAACTAAAAATGTTGAAATAAAATACAATAATTTAAGAGCAACCAATTGCACAGCGTAAGAAAAAGTCTCTTATATCTTGTTTTGTTTTTGTTCTTAATTGTGAAAACTTTAAATGCAAATAACATTCACAACGTGTGCTTGTTGTTGTTGTTGTTGTCGCCTTAACTGATATTGTAAGTTGCAATGCAACGCAAAGACTCATAGCTTAACACTGACTGTGAAAATAAACACATACATACACACACAAACACACAGACTCAGCACCGACATTAAACGTAAAATTGAGACATTTCTTCATTTGAATGCTGCAACGCTGCAAGCGCAACTTGCACAGCACACACAGACTTGCATAGCTCAGACAGGACAGGACAAGACAGGCAGACAGCGCAGACAGATCGGAGAGAGTAGAAGCCAGGACATAGCGTTTGGTGGCGTTAAATGCGTAAGCGTGCACACTGCCATGCCGCTGCATATTTGTCTTCTACTTTTGCGTCTTCTGCTGCGCCTTCTGCTGCTGCGGCTTCCTTACGCAGACGCAGAGTCTTCGTCTTGGGTTCTTGTTTTTTGTGTTTTATTTAAATTTCAAGTAAAGGCAGAACCGTAAAACGTCCAAATATACAGAAAATATTCAATCTGCGTACTGACGTAGCGTTGCTGCTGTCTTTGCTTCCTCTCCTGCCTTAGCTCATGCTGCTGCTGCTGCTGCTGCTATGCAAGGCATGCCAAAGGCAACGATGACTGCTGCGACGATGAAGAAGACATTTAAGATGTTTAGTACTCGGATGCGTCAGAGTCGTACTGCATTCACAGCTGTGCAAAGTATGCGAAAACTGTGTACTGTGCAGAAGTTCTGAAGTCAAGTATGCGATTTTTTATGGCCAGGCTAAGCCACGCAAAGCCAAGCCAAGGCAACGCAACGGCAGGCAGCGCAAGGCAAGGCAAAGCAAGGCAAGGTAGGGCAAGGCGAGGCAGGCCGCCGCAGTTTTGTATAAGTCATGTCTGCTCGCGTTGAAGGCACCAAGAACAGCAGATAATGTACCAAAAAAAAAGCAAACAAAAGTACACAATAAATAGAAAAAAATGAAAGCAAAAAGAATAATGAAATACACAAATAGTAGATAAATAAAAATTTTATGCTGAGAAATAAATACGCAGCAGTCTAGTGTTGCATTTTATGAAAGATGAAAACATTTGTCGTGGCTAAGTCCTGCAAGCTTGGCGCTCAACGCTTAACGTTTCTACCTAGTCGTCATTCCTTCTTTTCTTCGTCTTCTCCTACTTTGGCTTTGTTTAAACTTTGAATACTTTGCAACAGCCAGCAGAAGCAAATTCAACCAATTGCACAAACTGCGACTGCAAGTTAAGCAGCAGAGTTACTTGACCATAGCAGCAACTTCGGCTGTTTGTCCTGTGTGTGTGCTTTTGTGATAAATTTAAAATTGTTCGGTGTTGTCCCTTCAGCAATGTTGCGTTTCTCTTCTTCGTGTTTTACATATTTTTGTGTCTTACATTGTAAAACTGTTGACAAAATCACTTACATGCCAGTGTTGGCATGCAGCACTACAGAAGATAAGTTTGCTGGGCCAGGAGCTGCGTAAGCCACAACTCTGCACTCGCCCTACAGCGGCTTAAAACGCAGCGCCAGGTGCGTTGCAGAAGCTGCGGCTGTGTAGGTTGCCGTGTCCATCGGCAGTTGCGTTCCGCATTTGCAATTTAAAAGCAATACAGGTGACAGTGACACTTCTTGTGCGTGGCATGGCACGCCATGACAAGTCTAATCAAGTAAGAGATTAATCAAGATTAGCACATCAAAGGAACGTTGAATAGCAACTTCTTTTCTTGCGCTGACTGGCGCTGCTTCAGCCAACTTGTCCATTGGTCCAAATACTGTTGATGTGTAGATGTGAGACCTTCAGCAATCCTGGCAAACAGCCCGTGCTCACACATCCTCACATCATCGAGGATGCTTGAAATGCACTTAACGTAATCGAAGTCGCGAGTGCTGCGCTCAGTGTGGGACAACTTTTGCTGCAGCGCTGACCCACGTTTTTCTGCAGCTACTCAACTGGAGTACACTTGGACTCTGACGTTGCTTCGTCCTTGCTGTGCTGCAGCAATGCTTTACTATATATTTTATAAAATATTTATAAATATATTTGCACATTTTAATATTTAAACGCTTCGCATGTGGGCCAGAAATTTAATCGCTGCATTTGTGCTGTTGCTGCTGCTGCTGTGTAGTTGCCAATCATGCTGTTGACCACCGCAGAGAGAGTTAGTCCAGTGCAGCAGCAAATCAAAAGCAATTGCGTAACTGTTAAGCATTAATTTTAATTAAGCCACGTTAAGCTGCAGTTTATATGATGGCAATTATTGCTATGCATAAGCATTGCGGCTCATCAATGGCTGCATTAAAGCCGTCTGAGCGTCCAGACTGCAACTAAAAATGTCATCCCAATACAGTGACGGCATTTGAATGCTTGTGCATGTACAAGCCAAAAAAGTAAGGGATGCCTTAAGTTATTTTGAAGCTTCTACATCATAGAATATATACATACATACATTCACATCTACATATGTGTGTGTAAATACTTTTAAGTGATTTTAAACTTTCAAATGTATGTCACAGCATTTAACAACAACAATAACTACAATTACAACAAATGGCAAATTTAGAGCTAGCAAATTTCCAACTGGAAAAACGAACGAAAATTGAATAGAGCTTTGAAAATGCTTGTCATGTTAATTTTCCTAAAGTAATAATTTTTTATCTTCTCTTATTTCCCATTCGTTGCTGATTTTTATTTTATTTTGTTATTTTTTTTTTTCAATGTATTTCATTTTTAGTCAGGTTATACATTGCATTAAAGGTGAGTTCGGCTCTGCGCCAAGCGAATAGTCGCATGCATTTTTTATGAAGCATTTGCATACTTTTGAGTTGCTTCCGACTAAGCTTCGTGCATTAACGTTTGCCTTTGCCTTTGCCTTTACCTTTGCGATGCTTGATTAGTTAATGCTGCACGCTGTGGGTTCAACCTAATGGCGATGTAGGAAGCAAAAAGCATAATAACAAAAATTTAATTAATATTATGTATAATGCAATATGACAGGACAACATAATGTCCTGTGCCATGTCCAATAACGTTTACTCTTGGGAAATACTTCACATTTGAGTAAGTTTATTTTAAAAGAGAAAACATATAAAACTAGAAAGGCAGAGCTATAGTCGGGCACACCCGAATGTACCCAATCCACAATTCAATAAATTATTGTTTGCTTCAATATTTTGTAATATTAATGTCACGAAACAAGAAACCTTTCCTTATTATGGTATCTATATGATATAATAAACCGATATTTATCATATGCAGGTATATGCTTGGATATTAACTAAAATTATTAAATCCAAAATTTGGTAACAGTAGCTAAATAAGCAAAAGAGATTTTGTCAGTAAATGTTGTTTTTCGGACTATCGTTCCTATGGCAGCTATATGTTATAGGTTGAATATCGACAAAGCAAAATAAACTCGTTATGCCTATGAGTTAGGAGAGTCTTCGTGCTAAGTTCGGTCGTTGTAAGTCCAACCGATTCCGAGATCCTTTTATTCATACAGACTGACAGACGGACACGTCTAGATCGACTCGTCTTCCGATGCTGATCAAGCATGCCACGTTTCTTTCTGCCTGTTTCATATATCTGCACAGCTTTAATATACCTGTATATTTTAATATTTTTTGGTACAGGGTATAAGAAGCAAACAAAAAAAAAAGAACCCTAATAAAATTTTGGTATGTATTTTCCATAAAGTAAAAAACATAATAAACTTAAACGTTTCCAGCCAGCAGCATGAGGCTGCTGTACTTAGAGTGAATGGGTTTTCTTTGATCTTAAGTTGTCCTGCGACTTCTTGAGGGCTTAGCTGCACAGGAGCTTTGATCCAGTTCTGCGTATTTTTTCGTAAAACGTATCTACGCATGTGTTCGCAAAATTCTTGTGAATTTTATTTATGTTTTGCTATTGTGTCAGATTGTTTTTGTTTTTCATTTGTTTATTTTCTATTGAAATATTTTGCCAAGAAGCATCCTTTGTTGCGCAGGCTAATAATTATTTTTTTGCAAATTGTTCTTTTTAAGCAAATATGTAAGTATTAAGCAAAATATGCTTTCGTCCTTTGTTTCATTGCCTTTGGCCGCCTGTGGCTATTACAGGCAACTAATAGCCGACTTAATTGTAAGTGGTGCTTAACTTTCGTCTGTTTGTTGCTTACTTTTCGTCTTCTTCTTCTACTTATACTTCTTCTTCGTCGTCGTCCTCGCAGACGTCTTCTTCTTCATTTGAATTACCTTTGTTTGGCATGTCAGTCATAGGTAATCCTTCGTCAACTCCTGTATCCGTTTGTGCGTCATTGCTTGTCATTACCTTGCCACAGCACAGCATCCTTTTGCTTTGATGTTGCTGGCATTTATCATAAATAAAGCGGAATACCAAACAATCCTTGTACGCAGTTAACCATTTCTTAAATTAGTAGAAGTGATGGTTTTTTTTAGCCCCAACATTTTCAAAAACTCAAAAAAAAAAAAAAACAAACATTTTTACAATGGAAAATTTTGGTAAAATCTGCATTTCCAACCAAAAAAAAAGCAAGCCACAAAGACAGACTGCACTTTTGACTAGGACTGGCCATCCAGACTGATTTGTTACGATTTGTCAAGCCACCGGCAACCGACGAACGGGCTTCGAAACATGTCTAACGGTATTATTTTGCTTGTTAACTAAGTAAAAGCGAACTGCATTAAGTAGACGCCCCGTAAATGTTCAATGATTATCAAGAAGCTTACGCATGAGATGCACAGCCACCTCACAGGGTTCGTTGTGTTGTAGTGCAAGCAGGAAAATACATGAGGCCTGCACTGCCCTGCGCTCTCAGGCCGCCGTGCTGCAGGATTATGCGCAAAAGTGTGCGCTACTGCTGCTCATCCATCATGGCCTATGGCAGGCAGAGAAGCGACGGCAACGGCA
Source organism: Stegana nigrithorax (assembly GCA_037044495.1). NCBI lineage: Eukaryota > Metazoa > Arthropoda > Insecta > Diptera > Drosophilidae > Stegana > Stegana nigrithorax. The sequence goes on from JBAMBQ010003423.1 coordinate 22,047, forward strand.
ACGGCAACGGCAACGGCAACGGCGATGATGACGAGGACGACGCTCGTCAACAAAATGTGCTTAAAAAGGATATTCTGTTGCACAAAATGGCGCACAAATGCAGAAATGCAGAAATGCACAAACATTGCAATGCGATGCATGCCGTGTCACGTGCAAGGCTTTCGTTTGGCTTGCTAAAAAGTTGGCCGCAGCCAATGTAAACATGGTAAACATGCCAAGATGCCGAACAGCCAAAAAGCCAAGAAGCAGAAAAACGAGTCCTGCCAAAAACATGCGTGCATGCACGTACATACCCTGACTCTGCCACCGACTCTGCCACCGACTGCGGCTGTGGCTGTGCGTGTAACGGCATTGTTGGCCATGTGGCTGTTGTGGCTGATGGCCGAGTGTCAGCGTTGGTGTCGGTGTCGGTGTCGGTGTCACTGTGAGTGTGGGTGTTGCTGCTGGTGTTGCTGTTGGTGATGGTGTCGGTGTCGTTTGGTGCGTAATTTGTTTGCGCAAATATGTAACAAAATATGCTGACATTGTTTTTTCTGTTTCGGTTTCTGTTGCTTTTCTGTTTTTTTTTTTATTTTTTATTTTTTTTTATTGTTTTTTTTTTCGGTTCTCTTTATGTTTAACACCAACAAATGCTGCTGCCCGCCTGCGATTGGGCACATGTCGGCACAGCTTGGCTTGTTCTGATCCATGTGCCGTATGCCGTATGCCCTATGCCGTATGCCGTGAGCCGTGGTGAGCTGTGAGTTGTGAGTTGTGTGAGTCAACTTGTTACGCAAAGTTACGCAGTGCGTCGATTACGTGTTGTGCAGCATTTGTAATTGTTTTTTATTTTTGTTTTATTTTTGATTTCTTTGCGCCTTTGCTTCATCATCATCATCATCATCATTATCGTCATCATCGTCATCATCGTCAACATCGTCATGGTCATCAACAGCAATGCGGCGTGTGTGTTCGTTGTTGTTGTTGTTGTTCGTTTTTCGTTGTTCCTTTTTGATTTTTTCTTCACATGCCACACATTTGCCATGCTGCCATGCGTCTGTTTCGGTTTCTTTTTTTTTTTCTTTAATTTTCCCTCTTCTTCTTCATTTTGTTCGTTTCATTTCGTTTTGGTTCTTTCTTTATTTTGTTTTTGTTTTCCGTTTTCTGTTTTCTGGTTTCTGTTTTTATTTATGCGACGCTTGCACGTGTGTAACGTGCTCGTACATCGTCGTTATCGTGCTGCTTATGATTATTGTTGTTGTTGTTGCTGTATTGTTGTTTATTTCTTTACCTTAATGGGAAATAAACATAAAACCCACTAAAAACATATTAAAACGAAACTTGTTTGCACTGCCACCAAATCGCTGATGATTTTCAGCAGCGGCGTTCCTCGTCGCTTTACATTTTATCGATCGTAGCGACGCAACCGAAGGTCAAGTATACGCACTGTTAACCAAGTGCATTTATGTGTAGTCTCCAAGCAAAAAGCGGCCCAGAGACATAAGGAGAGAAACAAAAAGAGCACGAGCCAAAAAAGATCGAGAAAATAGACACAAAAAAAAAGGCACCTAACAAGCCACTCATTTCTGTGCATTTTGTCTGCATTTAGTGTCTGCCAGTAATTGTGACAGCTGCCGAAAATGTAATGGCGACAATCGTTTTGCGTTTGGCACTTTTTCGATATTTTTTTTCCCAATTTTTTTCTTTTTTGTTTTTGCTTTTTTTTGCATTGCATTGCATTGCGTTTAGTTATTTGCCGCAAATTTGCGCATTACCATGTCAAGCATGGCCAGGAGAACAGCGGGGAGTGCGTGTACAACTTTCTGCTGCACTTTGGCTGGTACTTTGCCGCCCTGCTGTGACTTTATGCTCCAAATTCCGGTACAATGTCAACGGTTTGCGGTTGCAAAACTTATTCGTGACGTCATTGTCATTTTTTTTTGTTTTGTCGCGTCTTTTAGCCTGCTGTTTCACTTCGTTGTTGTTGGTTGTGTTGTTGTTGGTGTTGTTGGTGTTGCTGTTGCTTTGCGAATATGGCACAAGATGAGAAACTCACCCATAAAGCCGAAGTCGACAGCTTACCAAAGTTGTGCTGCGTGAGCTCAAAAGTAACACTGAGCAAACAAACGAAATAAAAAAGCACACGAACAAACGTTGAGTAGTCATTCTTTACGCTGTGAATTTATTTTCTTTTTTTTTTGTTGTATTTTTCGTTTTATTCCATTTTTTTATTTTGTGTTTTTTTTTTTTTTTTTGGCTCATATTGTCGTACATTTTTATACACTTGTAAGCAATGTTCTTAACACAGCAGGATAATGCTTGCCAAAGAGCTGCGAGCAACGATGAGGATGACGATGACGCTGGCTTCAAAGGCTGCCGCTGGCTGTAGCAGCTGAAGCGGAAAAAAGGCAACATTGCAGCACCAACAACAACAAACATGGCACTTTAAAATGAAACGAATTGCAAATTTATACGCAAACTATTTTTCGTCTCCTACTTTTTTTTTATTTTTAAAGGATTTTTATGTTTCTTTTTTTTTTTTTTTTTACTGCAATGCACTGCAAATGTCGTTTGTATGCTACTGACTCATGAGGTTCTTTTTGAAAATTTGTTTCCGTTAGTTGCTTCGCAGGAAGCGCAAACATTTCTCAAATCATGCAGAAATTCTCATATAACACACGACTGCTGCCTGGCTGAGAGACAGTCGACAATCGACGGTAAGCGAAACGTCAGGCGGCGAAAACTCCAAGTACACTCACTGGGAAAAGCCTACAACAAAAACAACAAAAAGTATTGCATAAGCACAGGCGTCGCTTTTTAAGCAGCAATACTTGTGTCAAGTACGTGCAAATGCGCTCCGCGGCCAAATTGTGCAGACCGCAAACTGATGCGGTTGCCTTGGGGTTAGGCCTGCGCTCGAAGCCAGCAACTGACCACGCGTCAGTGCCAGACTTTCCCAACAAGACAGGTGTGGGTGTGGGTGTGAGTGCGTATGTGGATGCGTGTTTGTGTGTGTGTGGGCAGCGAAATTCGAAGGCAGCAACTGTTACCCAACGCAATGCACTTTTTCTGCCTTCACACGGTTGTCATTCCGTGTTCCCTGTTCCGTGTCCCGTTTCCAGCAATTGGGATCTTGAGCTGCAGTTTTTTTAACACTCCTAATTAAGAATTGCCGCCATGCTGTGTACGCTTTCGCTTCATGCCTCAGCGCAGTAGGCTTCTTCTAAGTTGGCTATTAAAGACAACCAAGCAAATGCGACTGCCTTGTCGCCGAGCAGTCTGGCATAGACACCCCGTCGAGATTTATGTGCTATTCGATTATTGTGGCCGACTGCCTGGCATAGCCTCAGACCTGTGGTTGGCCTGCAAGCGCATACATAGACACTATGCACACACACACATACACACACGCATCCGCTAAGTGAGCCGCCATTGCTTGTTTTGCCATATTATATTAGAGCAGAGCAGACATCCCGTGAATGTTTGTCAAGTCGACGCTGTCAAAGGCTCAAAAACCAAAATGATCGAAACAAAATGAAAATCAAAATGAAAAATTGATCTGCGCTACCAGGCAAAGCCAATGGCAAAGTGAATGCCTTTGGCAGCCGAAGCATCAGCATGCAGAGCGCATTTGCCGAGTTTTGCAATTAGAAATGAGTTTTGGCCAACGGAACTTCAGCGTTGCATATTTGGCAAGCAGTAGGCAAAAAAGAAATCTGCAATAAGTTGCTTTTAATGTCTGTCTCTTTGTCTGTCTGTCAGCATGTAGTTGGGACGTGCTGTCGGCTATTCGCCGTGCCGTGTAAGCATTATATACGGCAATGAAAATTCGCACACGCGACCACATCAACTACACACACATGCACACACACACACACAGTTAACGTATGAAATACATCACAAGCCAAACGACACACGACACACTCAAGTCGCTGTGTCCACTGAGACATGAGACGCCAGAGTAATGCGCGCGCGAGCATGCAAAACCAAGGCTGAATCGAGCCACATACGCACGCACACATACACACGCACAAACACGCACACACAAACCACAGGCACAGGCAGAGGCAGAGGCGCAGAAGGCAGAAAGTGTTGAATCAAAGCCAAAAACGCCGCATGTACACGCTGAGTTTCGGTTTTGGGTTTGGTTTCGGTTTCGCTTTTATTTCAGTTAAGTTTCCTTTGCTCTGAACTGCCCTGGTCTGCTGTGGCAGTTCAATTGCGTCGTGTGGGTTGGCGACTGGTCTGGCGGTTTGGCTGACATCAGCACTCGCACTCACACTCACGCACGCGACGGAGTCGTCAAAGTGCATGCGGCCAGTTGCGTGGCCTCACTCGCTCTGTTTTTTTACTCATAAGCCGCATACACAAAATCAGCTTAAAAAAAACAAAAACAGAAACCGAAACAATAACAGTAACTCAAAAACAAAAACAAAAAAAGAAACCAAAATGGAAAACTGAACATGAAAAACCAACTTAAATGGTGCAATGCAAAATGCGAGAGAAATCAAATAAAACTAAAGTGAAAAAGTTTTACTATTTGGGTTATTGATGTTGTTGTTGTTGTTGCTGTTGCTGCTGTTGTTGTTATTACAGCTTTTGTGCCGAATATGCAAAATGATTTCATTTTGCTTTGTTCAAACGCGTGTGTCCATTTATGCATTCCATTAACCTTGCCCCTCGTGCCGCGTGCCGCGTGTCCCGTTTCACATCCAGCACCAGGCACCGTGCAGTCACAGCGCATCAAGAGACCTATCACACGAACAGACCAAACCAAACCAAAGCAAATCAAAGCGAACCAATGCAAACGCAGCCAATCCAACCCAGACGTGCCAATCTCTTAGCTTTGCCCTGCCTTGTGGGTCGTGTGAGTGCGCGCATTATTCGCATTAAAATTGCAAGCGACAATGCAACTTCTCATGCTGACTCTCACGCTCAGGCTCACGCCATGTCGATGTAGATGTTGTTAGTGATGTTAACATTGAACGGGGAAGGCAGAGTGTATGTGTGTGTGTGTCGAGGACGAAAGCCATGGAAAGACAACCCAACTTAATAAAAATAAGTTGAATGAACAAATTAAATCACCATCAAATGAAACGATTGTTTCTGCGACAATGAACTCTTTATGGCATATCCGAACAAATATAAAAGCAACAACAACAAAAACAAGAGCAACAACAATAGCATCATAATTAGTAAAATATGATAGAGTATTGAAAATAATATAATATTGAATAAAAATCACAATTATAAAAACTTGCGAAACAAATACAGATTATAAAAAACATGAGAGCTTTCAAACCAATTTAAATTAAAATAAATATAAAAATAACTAAAGAATAATGATAATTTAATAATTATTTTGTGTATATGTAAGTATTAAAAGTATCATGCAATAAAATAAAATAAACAATCGAACAAACATATAAAATCTATAAAAACAAAATCAAAGAAATAAATAAAATCAAAATAAATAAACACTTTTCATAACAGAAATTGCATATACACACATACATACATATGCATATATTTAATTTCATATGCGTGCATGTGTACATAAAAATAAAAATCTCAAAATCACACATAAAAAATCAAGCACATTAAAAATACTAAAAACAAACGAAAGAATAAAAAACAGCTCCGAATACACATATAAGAAATAATATGGCAATAAAAAACTTAAAATAAAAAAAATAAAACGCGAGAATAAACTAAAAAAAAAAAAAATAATAAAATGATAATTAAGGCAAACACATCAAATGTTAAAAAGGAAACCATTCATGCTTTGCTGAAATGTATAATCCTATAAAGAAATGTACAAAACTAACGCAAAAATAGCAAATAATTCCATCAAATAGAAACATTCAGAATATTCTGCACCTAATAATAAACAATACAAAAAGCCAAAGTGTCCTTTGCGACATACCCACACAGCGCGGAGGCGTTACCACCTTCGCATGTTGCTATTTGCGCCATAAAAGGGTGAAAGTGTGAAGGCGAGAGAGTCAAAGAGAGAGAGAGCGGGAGAGAGAGAGAGAGAGCTTGCGAGGTTATGTGGGATCCAAATAACTACTTATAGAATGACAGCTGCAGCAGATTGCATTCGAGCAAATATTTGCTCAACACCTCCTGATTTGCAATTCTCTGCATGACGCACTGCGAGCTGCAAATAGCAAATTGTATTCCGTGGAAATGCTGGCAATTGAGCCTTTTCTCGGAATATTGCCACTATTTGGCATTGAGTGTGCTGACATTTAAAATTCATATACGCACTAATTACAATGTCAAATTAGCATTTTAATATATTTTCCTTTACGCATTCCCCAAGAAATCAAACACAGGCGAGTTTATTGAAAACAACAAATAATCTGATTAATTTGTGCAATAATGCAGCCAAATGCATGCTGCTTTTTCATTTATTTAATTTGGGCTCTGTGGGTTTTATATATTTTTTATTTTTATCATTTATTACTTGTTAACCTTGGCTGATTGGTAATTCGCTGGCATTGTCAGAGAAATTCATCAAGTTATGCAAACAACGCATGACAATTGACTGCATCCAAACGAATCTGTGGGCAGCCACTAATGAACAGTGGACAGTAGGCAGTGGGCAGCAGGCAGTGGGCAGTAGGCAGTGCATTGTGGGCATATGCACTGCTGCATGATGCATTAAGTACAAATGGTAATAATGCAAACTATGGTAAATCGAAAGCGACAACGAAAACATAATTAAATGTTGTAAAATAGAATATAAATGAAATGTATCGTCATATCGGTAAATTCTCTTTATTGCTGACAAATTTCCTGTCGAATTTTATGTTTTACAGTTGTGAAAATTTTCGCGTGGGCACCAAACACTCACACACACGCAGACATACACATGCAGTGCGTGATCAGCGCGTAGGTGTTGCATATATTGCTTTTTTCGCTTTAACAAAATTATTTTTGGTTTTTCCCTTTTTTCTCTATTTTCTTTTTTTTTCTTTGTTGTTGCTGTGGTTATCGTGAACAAAAATCACAACAGCGCACGGAAATTACACATACGCAGTGTGAAATGCGCTTACAATTTATTAAACAGTCAATAATACACTATTTGATTTATACAAGAACAAAATAAATAACTCGGTATTCTCAATCTATACACATGCATTTATATGTATATACTATATTTATGCATATATATGTATGTACACATGGCTTTGTTCATATTTATAAATATTTTTTATAAATATTTATGTATACCTAACAAACAAAAAACAGAAACATCGGACAGTCAAACAGTCACAAAAAAGCACACATTGAAATAGGAAAAAAAAACTAATCAATAATTGCGGAAATATTTACAACAGGAACAACAACGAAAATATATAGGTCCAACCAAACGAAACGAAGCGAAGCGAAACGAAACGAAACCAAACATAAACTCAACTCAATAACAACAACGCAAACGCCAACAACTTCGACAACAACAATGTCAACAACATGCATAAAAATAATTATAGAGCAAGTAAAGGCAAAAGGAAGTGGAAATTAGTAACGCAAACGTTAATTTCATGAAGACTTCATGACTCACGAGCTGCGTCGAGTCGAGTCGAATCGAATTGAATCGAATCGAGTTGTGTTCAGTCGAACGGAGTCGAGTGGAGCCAAATCGAGGCGATTCGAGTCGAGTCGAGTCGTGTCGAGTAGCGTCGAGTATCGAAGTGAGTTGTGCAAAGTTGCTTTTGAACTCACTTCGCCTCAATGCAATTCCATTCAGTGCCATTCAATTCATTTCAATTCAATTCAAATGAGCTGCCAAGATTTGAGGTTAAGTTCACTTCAGTTATGAAATGTGAGATGGAGTTCCACCGTAACGGGCTGCAGTGCATGGACTGTTGGCTTATTTGCATTAATTGGTTGCATTAAGAATGCAATTAACTTCTCTTTTTGTTTCTGCTGTTGTTTTTGTTTCTGTTTCTATTTTTCACCCAATTACTGTACATTTTTTATCAAAGTGCAGTGTAGTGTAGTCGACACATGCGTGTTTGATGCACAAGTACAGTTACCCTTACAGGTATACAAATAAGTATACACACTCGCAAAGGCATGAGACTTCAGCAATGTTTCATCATTCACAGTCGTCCCAATTGCAGCATTCAGCATCGGATGGAGTTCCCGCAGAATGCTTTTGTATCCGTTAATGCAATTTCGAGCCAGTGTGCCCAGGGAATCGCCAATCGTTTACTCTGCCGTCTCTGGCCACACAGTTGAGCAAGAAATGTGCGCCGTTGCTTTTGCCATGTGGCTTTTGCCGCACAGTCAATTGGGTTGACCCAAGCGTTCCGTTCTTGTGCAGTCTGCTGAAGCATAGAAAAGCAGCAAAACTTATATGTCATCTGTTGCTGCCAATATGCAAGACTCTCCTCGGCAGCAATTAGCGTAATCAACCTACAACTTTGCATAAGTTCGAATGGAGCGAGTGCAGGTTGATTTTCTTTTTTCAAATGGGTGTGTGGGCCTGCGAAACTATTTTCAAACGCTTTTAAAAGCTCAGAAGTGACACATATTTGATTTAATTTGGTTTGCTCGCAATGCAAAATAAATTCGTTTCAGTTGTTATGAAATTTATTTATGAAAAAATATCCTTTTTTCTCCTATTCTAATACTGAACATGTTTAATGGCGGCTCTCCAGTACACACTCCTCTGCCAACGATCGTTTGAATGTACTTCATTCATTTAAATTCATTTCACAAGCTGCAAAGTTGCCTTTGACTTGTTTCCTTTGTGTTATTCATTTTATTTTTCTATTTTTTTTTTTTTTTTTTTTCTTTTTGATTGCTCCGTGTGTTTAGCATTAAACAACGCACGTGTACATGCACCCACATGTACGTACGGAACTGCACACACGCAGACCCACACACGCTCCCACACAGACCCACATACACAGCGACCCACTCTGACACACACACGCACAAAATCACAGTTGTCATGTATGTAGGTGCTGCATTCGTTTTGTTGTGATGAGTTAAAATGTTTCTATAAAAACACAAAATCAAAAACAAAGCAAAAAACAAAAAACATTTTAAAAAATTAACAGCCACATTTAGCTTTTTCGTTTTTTTTTTTATGTTATTTAATTTGATTTGGTTTTTATTTTGCTTTAAAATTGTGCAGCTGCAACACAATTTTTGCAATTAATTAAAATAAATTTTGCAATTTTTCAACTTGTGCATATTTGCGTTTATTTTTGTCGTCAATAATGTTTTGCCGTTACGAGTATTTAGTTGTTTTTCATCTTCTTTTGCAGCATAGGGTATAGTGTTGTTGCTGCTATTGTTGTTGTTGTTGTTGTTGTTTCTACTGTTTCATATAACCCCATCTGCTTTTTATTGTTTTTGTGCGTGTGGCCGCATTTATTTCAATGAGCAAACAAACGACAATCACACTGTCAAACACTCGAATGCGCAATGGCAACGGCAACGGCAAAGGCAACGCAAGTCAACAGCGAAGCAACGGATCGGAACAGAACGTAACGCAACGTCACATAACGTAATGTAACGTAAGGCAATGGCAAGCAAGGGAACGTAATGTGCGCTTACTGTGCCTTATTTGCGCATTTGAAGGGCTTACATAAGTTTGAGGTTAAGCAGCAAATAAGTTTCCATTGATTTTCGAATGCACTTAGTTTAATTAAATTTTTAGCTTAATTTTTCTCGTCTGCCCTGCCTCGCATTGTGTGCAGCCCAGGTGGGCAGAGTACCCTCTCATCTACTGTTGTCGTTGGCGTTGCTGTTGCTATTGGCGTTTTTAGCATATGGCCTAACATTGTATACAATGTCATCTAATTGGTCACCTGCTTCCTCTTCCATTGGCCATTGGCTGCGTCACCTGCTGCTGCTATCTTCCCTATATCCAATACTATGGTATGGGTATATGAACTCGTACGCTGTCCCTATGTTGACTTTTTCTGGGCTTTAGCGTGCAAAGGTTAGCACCGCAAACCGCGCAACATCAACAAAAAAAAAAAAAAAAGCAATAATAACAAAAATAAAAATACAAATAAGCAGAAGAAGAAGAAAAAGAAAGCCGTTAAGTACACACATACATACAAACATACGTCAAATTGCTTAAGTTGTTTATGTTCTTCGATTTATTCTTCATTGGTTGGTTGGTTCATGTAGTTGTTGTTGTTGTTGTCCTTTGTTTTATTGCTTCTTATTAACAATTGGCACGGACCAGCCTGCAATTAATCGTTTTGTATATTCTTATAAATACATTATTTATTGCATTATGCATAAGCTGAACTTCATCTGCATCTACTGTGCAGATGGGTGAGTTATGCGTTTATGCTGGCTATTAGCCGCTTTGCAAGGCGAAAGCCATTACGATTTTTTAAAGACATATTAAGACATAATTCAAAACGGCTTTTGCCTTATCACGCTGGTCCTGCGCTAGCTGGCCACCGCAAGGCGCTCTCCACGACATTCTGAGCAATGCAGACGCCAGAGACCGAGCGACGACACTTGCTGGCATCCAATTGCCTGACTCGATTAGACGCCCATTAAGGATGCGACTGTTGGCTTAGTGCTCATTTTGCATTATATTAAGGCTTACGCAGCGAGTGAATTACGCATAGATGAGATCTGCTGACTCATAGCGCGCAGTAGGCAAGATCTAACGTAAATGTGGCGTCTTCTGCCAGCTGCCAGCAGCAGAGCGTGAAGATTTCCAATGTGCCCAGTGATCAATTTGCTCATCTTTAGCTTAGCGTCATGCGGCACACGGCAGCGTGAACTTAGAATTGTATGTTAGGATGGACGATGGATGAACTTTGAATGCTCCGACAGATGACGCCAATTCTACATTTTGATTATTTAAGCCAAATCGAAATTTAAAGCCCAACAGCAGGGGTTCCATGCATAGATGAAACGTGCCCACATTGCTTGCAACCAAACACAAGTAGGAAAGTCACGTGTAGCAAAGTTTTTTTTTTTGATTTTGTTCTTTTCTTTTTTCTTTTCACCATTTTCTATCTTTCTTTTTAGGTGTTCATTTATTTTTTTTTTTTTTTTGATTCTTTTGTTTTTTTTTTATTGCTCCTAGTTTTGCGGAAACTCAAATTGCAGACAGCAATTTACAAAATTTAACCGAAACAAACAACACTAAGCCGAAACATAACAAAACGAATCGAAACGCGGCAAGTAAAATAGACAAACAGACAGACACGCAGCCAGAAATACACGAACAATGTACGAGTGCGAGCATGTACGTGCATGCATTGTTTTGTACGCTATTGTAGTTATACGGGCATGAAATATTAAATGTTAGTGCAAGCCGACTGACACACAGACAGACAAGAGACAAAGGCACAGCGAGTGCTGACTATGCCAATGGTTGTTGTGTTTTGCTTTGCGCTTTGTGCTGCTATTAGGCAAAGTTTTAATGGCATTAGCAAGCGAGGCCAAGTCATGCCAAAGCCGAGCCGAGCTGTGAACAGTGAACAGTGAGCAGTCAGCAGTGCAAATGTCAGACCAAGCTAAGCTAAGCCAAGCCAACCCAAACCGAACTAAAAATAAAACCAACGACGACGACGACGACGACGACGATGATGTTGACTTTCAAAGGCAAGACAAAGGAACAATAAACAGCGAAAACTAACGCAGACGCTGACGTCGGTGATGATGATGATGATGATGATCATGATGATGATGGTGACGGTGATGGTGGGACGCCCCAGTAAGACCTTAGCTTGGATAGTGGGTATGCGACTACCTTGGGTACTGTCACTCACCTACGCACTGTGCAGGTGTCAGAGTGTTGAAAAGCGTTTGCAGTTTGTCATTTTCTATGGGTTTGCATCCGTAGCGCTGGCAAATCAATTGTCTGCAAAATTTCCATTGAATTGAGTTTCAATTTCATTTTCGTGTTTGGTTTGATTGGAATTGAGTTGGGCTTGATGCCTGGCATACGCTCGACAAAGTCGCAGCAGAGCAGAGACAGGCAAAGAGACTGAGGCTGTCACTGAGGCTGTGGCTGTGGCGTTGTCAATGCATGCATGCAACAGAAATTGCAATAAATCGGTTAAGTTTTATGGCCATGTCGCCAATTATGCGACTTGTGTCAAAAGCGGGCGGGTCTGCCGGCCAACGCGGCAGAGAAGCAACAAAATTTATTTAAACTAGAAATTGTACAGTTTTTGCTTGTTCGATTGATGGATTGACTGATTGCTTGATTTCAAGCTGGATAGATTGGCTGCCAGCTGTACACATATAAGTAGAAAAACTGATAAATATTTCCCTGGGTAGACTATGATATGACATGATTGATTGATACAGTTTGAGCTGATATAAGCTTTGATATTCGAATGATTGATTGATTAAAAAAATGATAAAAGAAATCATTCATAGACTGAACATTGAGCATTAGAATCACTTGCTCTAGTAATTCAGCACCAAGTTAAATAAATATAATAAAAGCTATTCGATTAAGTAATTCAACGGATTGATCAATTTAATGATTGCTTGCTGGATTAACTTATTGCAAAATGTATGATAAAATTGTTTGCACAAAGATGCTATGATAAAATTTTTTAATTGATATATGAAATAATTGGTATTCTAATAGTCATTGAAACATCAATCAATATATGTTAGAAATTGAATAAGTCTATCGATTTATATATTAAATTACAGATCTAAGTCTCGATTTAGTGCACATTGATAGACTGATACGAGATTATTGTAGTTTGATCAAAATTTGTATTGATTCAAATTTTGAAAATATCTCCGATCTTTCAGAACATTTTGGAATCGTATCCTTTTAGAAATCTAGACAGCAAGGTCCTCGTATAAAATCCGTTTTCCCTGCATGTTCAGGTGTCAAAAAACCAAATGTGTTGCTCTGAATTTTGTAGGCGCTTAAAACTAATTGGTTTTTGTAATCAAATAAAAAAAAAAAAAAAAATCGGTTATGGTAAGAAAATATGGAACGATTGGTGCAAAGTTGGCAAATCAAATTAATTTCATTTTTGCGAAGGAAAACTTTAGTCGGTTTATTTTCGTTTTTTTTACTTTTTGTTATTTTGAGTTTGAATTTTCGTTTGCTCGTGTGCGATTTGCTTTTACAAATTGTCGGCGCAATTTTCTACAATTGGCATACAAACCGGCAACAACAACAACAACAACAGCAATAACAATAACTGCAAGTCGCTGCAGAAGAAGCACCCTTTTCAAGAAGAAAATAAAAAAAGTACAAAATCGAGGAAAACAAAAAAAAAAAAAAAACCGAGTCAAAAAAGCCAAATAATAAAGAAAAGAAAAAGGAAAAATCGAAACGGAATACACACTCGAATGATTTTTGAGTTAGCTGCTGAAAAGCTTTCATTGTTCAAATTAAAAACAGAATTCGTGACATGTTTGCAGCAGTACAAGCAACAGCAACAACGACACCAGTAGGAGCAGCAGCAGCCAACAACAACAACAATATCAACAACAACAGAAATTCGCACACACAACGTACATATACCAAAACGCACACACATGATTCTTCTATTGCCATTCTATTTTTTTGTTTTTTTTTTTTTTAATATTTTCCTTTTGCCAATCCTAGCTTTGTTGCCGACACTCGTCTTCTGCTTCTGCTTCTGTTTCTTCTTCGACTTGTGCCACTTCTGCTATTCTGCTCTTTCAGCTGTATAGCTCCTCTTCTGTTCTGTTCTGCTCTGCTCTGCCACTGGTTCCGCCGTTAAACTGCTCAGCTGTCGTGCACGCAACGCAGTGAAGCGAAAAAGTGGCAAACGAGTTCACACACTGCCGACATTTGCACACTCTCTGCCTCTGACTGTGCCTTTGTGTGCTCCTGCCTGCCTGCCTGCCTGTCAGCCTGCCTGGGCACAACTTTCTTTCTTTGGCACATTATCACACCCCACCCCCCTTACGAACCAAGTCCCAAAACTATGCATACAAGATGAGCCACATGCGCTGCCAGGGCGTCAACGTTGACGATGGCGGGGGCGATGACGGGGACGGTGGCGATACCGTTTTTGTGTCAACCTTTTGACATGCGGCCTCTGATCCATGCGCCTGCAGCACAAATAGCTAAAATCAAAATTTTGCCAATTTAAAAAAGCACAAGTTACACAAACAAAAAAAAAAAATATGGAAGAAGCAAAAACCAACTTTCGATAATTGCTTTATTATGGCTGCAAATTGTGTTTAATTTATGCGTCTAATTCGTGCGTTCTTCTTTAAAGCTTTTTTTTTTTAGTTTTCTCTATTATAATTTTTTTGCTCTGTTTTTCGAACCAGAAACTAATCACGAAACAAATTTGAAATATCTTTTTGCATTAATGTGCATACTGAGCATTTCTGTGTGCGTTTTAGTGTGCCTTGCCCATGTGTGTATGTGTGTGTGTGTGTGTGTGTGTGTGTGTGTGTGTTTGTGTGTGTGCGTGGGTTAATGCTTGTGCAGTTGCTTGCTTAACAATCGGCAGAACTTTTATCATGCTCAACAGTGATGTGTTGGAGTGGGGGCTGCTGTTGCTGTTGCTGCTGCTGCTCCGCTTCAAAGTTGATCTCAACATCCGTGCTGTTGCGCATGCATGACATGCACTGATGCTCCAGGCTCTTGCTTTCCATTTCAGTGAATTTAATTTTTTCGGTGTGTTCCTGTTGCTGTTGCTGTTGCTTTTCCATTGCATTATTGAACCTAATGCCATACGAGTCGCTAGCATCGACTCTTGGCGCTGCCATTGGCATATGGCCTTTGGCACTGCATGAGACGGGCAAGAGTTTGCCCACCAAATCGTACTTCTCCCTGAACACGATCTCCCATTCCTGTATCGATTCGCGCTCCATCTCGGAGACGCCGCTCAGGTCATCGTAGTCATAATCGTTGCGATTGATCGGGTTCAGATTGTATGTGGCCAAGTTGCGTGAGCAGTCACGACCGGCATAGCATGCATAAAGGCCGCCAGGCATGTAGCAATCACGCTCGCTGCTGACGTCATAGACGCTGCCGTTGAGCGCCACCAAGATGCGCTGTCCATCGTACTTGGTGCCATCGTACTCGCGTAGTTCCGGCAGGGTGAAGTCGCGTCGCAGCGGCGGCAGTGGCGGCTCCTCGCTCGGCTGCGTGAAGCGCTTGACCAACAGCGCTGTGATCACGATGATGAAGGCACAGACGCAGAACTGTGCCCACTCGCTGGCCAGCAGCACTGTGAAGTGAAAACAAGCATAGAATGCATAATTTGCGTCCGCAATTTGAGAACACTGCAGGCCCAACTGTGACTACAGCAGCGTGCACAAAATAAGCAAAGCTAATAATAAGCCACACGCACAGCATGGTGCACAGTACAATTAGCAAAGACTATTCTTCATTTGCACTACACTGTATTACTTTGTAGCAGTGACAAAGCATGGAAATGTTGATAAAGATATTTAAACAAATAATGTTTAGGTGAAAAACGAGAAACAAAGAAATATAAAATACTCTTAAATTACAAAACTAATTACATGCCAGCAACAGCAACAACAACAACAACAGCTACAAGAGCAATAGAAATCACTTCATATAAAACACTACCGAAATAACAAAAACAAAATAATTACTAAAAATACTACTAAAAATAAGTAAGGATTGTTGAAAATGGCATACAATAGGGTTTCGTCTTTCTCTTCGAAAATGTACTTGGGTGTGTTAACAATGCTGAACTGAAACAAAGGCGACCGACAATGCATCGAGAGTCGCATAGGTATTGAAATTGATTGGGCAACAGTGGCAGCAGCAATAACAAGTTGTTGTAGTTGTTGTACTAGGCTTTTGACCTGTTTCCCCTGTGCGCTGAACAATCGGCAGCCATTTGAGCAGCAGACTTTACAACGCTCGGCATAAATGCATAAACGGACACAGCGCAGACAAATTGCTTAGTCTCGGTATTGTATGTGTGTGTGTGTGTGTGTGTGTGTGTGTGTGTGTATGTGTGTGTCGATGATGTGCAATTTTAAACAAGCAACAGCCAACAGAATAAAACTCATCATAAATATTTTCTTAAGTAGTTAAAAGCTGACTTCCGTTTCCGCTTGCATTGTGTATGCCATATTGACGAGAGTTGACGAGCAAGCGAGCATGAATGCAGACTTCACAAACGATGACAATAACAATAACAACAGCAGCAGCAGCAACAATATGCGGCAATAAACGACACATACACACACACACACACACACACACACACAAATACCACAGAGAGAGAAAGAGAGAGGAAACCCGGAAAATGCTTTTACTTAAGTTGTAACTTTATTCACTTACATTTAACTTTTTCACTTTGTGCCTTTTGTGTGTCCTAGGGTCCTGTGTCTGCTTTGCTATTTTACTTTAGTTTTTATTTGAGCTTATGTTTTTTTACTTTTTTTTTTTTTTTGTTTTTTTTTTTGTTGTTGTTGTTTTCCCGATATTGTATATATTTAGTTGTATTTTATCGCATGCCCACAATTACAACAAACAACACAACAGCAGCGTGTTCGTGTGCGTGTTCATGCACGTTAGTTCACGTTCGTGTTTGTGTTTGTGTAATCCTCTTGACCACAATCAAGTTTGGGCCATTTAATGCCGAAATATGTTACGACAGACTCATTTAAAATTGAGTTAAACAGTTTTGCTCCCTTTGTTTTGCATGCAAAGCACAAATAGCAACAACACAAAATACCAACGATTCATATTTATCGATTATTAACAACAACCACATCCAAAACAACAGTAACAACAACAAGAAAACGATCACGAACACGAACAACAAACGTCACGCTGGCACAGCATAAAAAAGAAATGCAAACGCTAAATAAGCGTCGCATGCCATATTAAATTAAAAAAAAAAAAGGAAAATGAAACAAAAAACATAAAAGCCAACTAAGTCGTTTTGCATGGCATTTTGCGCTGCTTAGTCGCCTAACATTTCGATGTATAAGTTCGGCACAAGTAGGGTAAGAGGAAGCAAAAGCAACAGCAAAATCAAAACGAAGCCTCATCACAGCGCAGAGGTTAGTTATGGCGTGCAAGTGTCAGCCTTTGCCATTATAATAAACATTTTTGAAGGACTCACCGCGTTCAGTGGCCAAGAAAGGGACAATCATCGTTGTGCGTTTATTTTGTTCGCTTCTTCTTTACTCCTATTTTATTATTATTTTATTCTTTCTTTCTTCTTCTGTAATTTATTTAAATAGACTTTTTTTTACTATCCAAATACAAATATATGATTTATTCTTGAATATCTTCTCTGTTCTGTTTTACTGTTTGATCGTTTTACTTTGTTTGTAACTTGTCGATTCTATTCCCTTGGGTAGCTTAGTTTATATAAAAATTTGAGTTTCTCTTATCGAATTTCGCTAAGTGGAAAAACATTCAATTATGGAGTAGTTTTCTTGCTTACAGTTTGTTGAAATGTCGACTCTATCGGAACGTTTTAAAATGCAATTTGAAATTAAACCGCATCTCGTTGCTATATTTTGACAAAAAAATCAATAAACCCAATGCGCAAAGAAATTTTACCGATAGTTCTGCCATAGACGATTTATATGTTCAGGTCTAAAATGATTCAAATGCTGACTGCCACACAGTCACAAATAATTCTGATTACGAGAAATTTCCATCAGTGATGTGCTGCCATGGCTAAGCGAAGCAGAGGGACTTTGAAACGGCAAGCGATCGCCTTGCGAAAACTGTCAAAAGTGGCTTATTCGATTGTCTTTGGCTTCTTTCACAATAATTGATCCCTAACCTTACTGACTATATATTATATGTCTGTACATATGTGTACAAAATTAAGTTAACATTTATTCTTAAATTTGAGCAAAAATACAGAGACCTAAAAATAGAAGAAGAGAAAGCAAATTGAAGATAAAAATTAATACAAGAAGGGAAATGCAACGCAATGTACGCATTGTTTATTACACAACAGGGACTACAGAATATGTCAGCAGCCACACTGATGCCAACCACAAAAACGATAATAACAAAAAAAGCAAAAGCAACCACAACAACAACAACCACAATGCGGCACGAACACACACATACAGACGTGCATAACGGCAAACAAGTGTATGACAATGCAAAATTAATCGAAAAACGCACATCTAAATATTATATGCACAGCAACGCATATTTATGGCAAGAATAATAATTTATAGGCACACACTGCGTATGTGTAATGTTCTCTACTGTTGATTTTTCCGCAAAATATTCCTTCTTTCCTATTTCCACATATTACACATGCATATGTACCAATGACACATATGTGTGTCACGCACAGCATTGTGATCGGGTGTCCTTCCTTTAGCAGGACTTTGGCAACATTTGTGAATGCAGAACGCATGCACATACGCATACGCTTACATACACGTAACTTGATTACCCGAATATGGATGCGGACGAGTGGCTGTAGCAGCTGCCACGCCATTATTCTTCCTACTGCAGACTAATAAGTAAGCATGGATGCACTTCACCACAATTATGGCGCAGAATATGAACCAAAAAACAAAACAACAACAAAAATATACCAGTACACATCGATCCTGCCGAGAGTGTTGAGAATTTTATGGTCATCATTTGTATTGTTGTTGTTGCTGCCTAAGACAATTTAAGCATCTTCACGCATAACTGCAGCTTTTCATCTATAGGCATAAATGACAGGATTGCTCGGCAAATTCAAGTTCGAGATTGTCAATGAAGAGCTGCTAAGCAATGCCAGTGCGATGACAAGGTCATCGCTGCTATGGTTACGTTCAGTTTCGTTGCAGTTCCAATTCTCTGCCTAAGTCAGTTGAAGTGAATGCACAAGTGTCTCAATCTTCTTCTTCTTCTTCATCATCGTCATCTTCTATTCACAATACAAATCTCATATGCATGTTTGCTGCCGATACGACAAGTCCACTTTGTTGGCAATTACTGCGCAGAGCTGGTGTCCTTCAGGACAAAAAAAAAAAAAGCAAAAAGAAACAAATCGAAAAACGTACGTAGGAACATGCGTGCCAGGCGATGACGTAGGCCACGCAGCCGCTTATTGCTGCCATTTAAACGCAGGCTAACGACATCCTGAACGTTAAATTGGCTTTTAGAGCAGCGCCTATGCCATATTTCGCATTTCGGCCAAACCCGCTTAAAACTTCTTTGCCTTTTTGCTGCTTTTCGCTTAGGTATCGGCACAGCAATTCGCAACGGAAATGGTGGCACATGCCAACACATAATGCCGTTCTGCCGGTTCAATTTGATTTTTCATGTTGCCTGGACAAATAAAACCAAAAACAAAAAATCAAAAAAAAAAAAACAAAAACAGCGTACATCAAATTTTTAGTCAAGAAAAAGAAAAAAAAACCAAAAAAGAAAAATAAAAATGGAGCAACACATGCACAGCATGTTTCTATGAGTGTTTCAAAGGTATGCGCATTAACGCCTTCCTGACGATTATGCGGCCACTTCTGCCAAATGCCAACTGCTGACTCCTGACTCCTGACTGCTGACTGCTGCCTAATGGCTACTGACTCCTGACTCGTGACACTGCTGACTGCTGGTTGGCGGCTGGTGGCTGCCGTCTGCTAGCTGCTGGCTGCTGCAAATGCGCCACAAAACATTTCGGCCACATGCCGTGCACGCACCATGCCAGGCAGCGGCGTCGCACTTGGCTTTGCGCTTTTTTACACGCTTTCAAACAGTTTTCACTCACTTTTTATTTAGGTTTTTCTGTTTTTCTCTGTTTGTATTATTCGTGAATTTTTTTCTCGATTCTTTTTTTCTTCTTCTTCTTCTTCTATTTTTGGCATTGTTAACGTGTCGAAATATTTCTGCTGTTGCTGCTGTTGCTGCTGCTGCAACTGCTGCTGCTGCTGGTATTGGTTTGTGCAAATTTCATTGCAATATGTCTGCCTACATGCTTCCTGTTAGCGTACACATGCAGCAGCACGTGCAGTGAGCAGCAGGAGCATGGGAACGTTGCTACGACTTTTCAACACGACGCCACATGACCGCACGTTTATTTACTAATTTCAACTTTAATAACAACAAACAACCGCAAACATGACGGCGACAGCAGTAGCAGCAACTACAATAACAACAACAACAACAATAACAATAACGACGACAGGAACATTAATGGTGTTGTTCATGTTGTTGTCGGCTCTGCTAATTGTTAATGATGCTGATGCTGACGATGATGATGATGGTGATGATGACGGCGATAATGAAGATGATGGTGATGTTATTGTTATATTGAGCGAATCACACACATGGCGTCAAAGCTTTATGTGCTGCATGTGGTTATCCTGTGTGTTGTGTGTTCTGTGCTGTGTGCTGTGTGTTTTGTAGTGTAAACGTGGTACAGCACATTATGGTTAATTGAAAGCAACTATGTGTGTAAGTCTGTTGGTCATACGCATGCCCACGCACTCACATGAACACACACACACACACACACACACAAATGCGCATACACTTGGCTGCGTTTTTGGGACTGACAACGTTGTTTGTTTTCTGTCGTCTGTCGTGTGCTCACTTAAAATCAATGCAGCACATTAAAGTGCCATTATGATTTAAGGAATAGCAGTAAAGCCTGGCTCGCATGCACATAAGCAGCGATAATATACTTGCTGTTGTTGCTGTTTTTACTGTTGCTGCTGTTGTTGTTGTTGTTGTTGTTGTCAGCGCCATTATTGTGTAATCAAATTGCACACGGCAGCATGCCCGCATGCAGGGACATGGTATCTTTTTACACATATTCTGCTGCATGCAAACACGCGCGCGATTGCCAACGAACGCAGTCACACATTCACTCATTCGCTCATTCACTCAGTCAGTCAGTCAGTCAGTCAGTCAGTCAGTGAATTCAGCCAACCAGTCGGCCAACTGAGTCAGTCAGTCAGAATGTCGATATTGTATATGAATCCATAAAGCCATATGTAACGACAACGAATCACGCACCTTGTTGCACAAATTCATGGACGGACAGACAGACAGACAGACAGACAGATCGACAATAAGACGAACCATCAAACACACATAGAGACAGAAAGACATACAGACAAACAGACCGACAGGCAAACATGACTGCATGCAATATGCGTAGCCGACAACCGGATGCGCGTAAACAAAGGCAGGAAATACGTGATTGGACACTCACACACTCGCTCTTTCTATCTCACTCTCTCCATCTGGTTCTCTGTATCTTTCTCTGTTTCGGTCTCTATGCCTGTCTTTTTCTTTATCTCACTTAAATACCCAGCACGATATTGCATACTTTCAGTCCTTCAGTCAGTCAGTCAGTCATTCCCCCTTTCGCCGCATTCAGCAGCACACTGCTGTGTCAGCTTTGTCAGTTGTGTCTATTATTAACTCAATTGAGACACGGAAGCAATTTACAAAAGTTTAATAACGACCGCAATGGGTGACACTTTCGCCACAATTTCCTATTAGGTAAGACGCTTTCATGCGCGCAACTGCTGCGATACCGAGTCCGAGTCTGAGACCC
>JBAMBQ010003424.1:0-31825 GCA_037044495.1 Stegana nigrithorax
CGATTTAGGTTGGGCCCCGCCGCATGAGGAGAAGAACATACGTTATCGCCTGGTGATCAAGGACATACAGAACAATGACTCGGGCACATTCACGTGCACTTCGCCGCGCGGTCTGACCAATAGCATCGCGATCGTGGTGGCCACTTCGACATGTCCGCAGCTACCAGAACCGGTGATGCCGCTCACGCTGCGTCTCGAGGGTAATAAGCTGGGGCAGCGTGCACAGTACCGTTGTCCACCGGGTTACCGTATCGATGGCGAGATAAACGCCACCTGCTTGGCCTCGGGTAATTGGTCATCGCCGCCGCCGACGTGTCATGCCATCCAATGTCCGCGCCTGGCGCTGGACGATCCGCACCTAAGTCTGATTGAATTGAATACCTCGGCATGGGGGCGAGCGGTGTTCAAATGCCAATGGGGCTTCAAGCTGACCGGCCCGCCGGGACTGGACTGTGAGCCGACGGGCGTGTGGAGTGGCCCAGTACCCAGATGCAAGGGTAAGCAAACAGAACCTAAACTATTTACTATCGATTTGATTTTAATTCGTTTTATTCAGTTTCCTTTCCTTTCTTTTTTATTTTCTTTTCTGTTTTTTTTTTTCCTTTAGTTTTTCAGTTTCCGTTTACAGTTTCCAGTTTCTTTTTTGTGTTTTTTTTTGTTTTTTGTTTTTACCTACTATATATATATATATATAATATATTTGCATACGCTGTTTGACTCCAATGCGAATGCCCGCAGCGCAGCCCAGCGCAGCGCAAAGCAAAAAGGCCAAGCACGGCAGGAGCAAAAGCGAAAGCGAAAAATAAAATTGCTTGCGAAACCGTCCACGTTTAATTGAATTTTTTATTGACAACTTAAACATGCAACAGAATGCGCCAAGCGGCTGCCTGCCATGTGCCACATGCGGTGCTCCACTTGCAGTCATGCCGCGTAGCCTTTACTCTACGACTCTACGACACTGTGTCCATGTGTGCATGTGTGTGTGAGAGTGTTTTTTCACACCGCTTTTCATTTGTATTCTGTTTTGTTTTGTTCTTTTGTGCATGTGTGCGTGCGCGTGTGTGTGTGATTTTTTTAAAACTTTTTTATGATCGCATTGGTGTTGATTTTTTTTTTTTTGTATTTTTCTTCGGTTGTTTGTTTCTGCGCCCTGAAACGTCACACAGCCATACAATGTCCAACGCCTGTGGCACCGTTGAATGGACGCATTGGCGGCACAAACCTGAGTCAACGCCGTCTGACTGTCGGTGCGCTCATCACGTTCAGCTGCAATGAGGGACACACACTGGTCGGCGAGCCGAGCATCATATGCACTGAAAATGGCTTCTGGTCGCATTCGCCGCCATTTTGTAAGTAATTGAATGGCATGGCGGAACACCGACTGCCAGCTGGAAGCAATTAAGTTCAATTTGTGCATGTTAGTGCATTAATTGAGCACCGAAACATTTTCAGTTAATTAAATGTGTGCACATACACACACACCACCACAACCCCACACCCCATATGCCACCAATACCCCTGCGACACCTCGCCACCTTCTCCACACACTCTCGACCCCCTTTTTTCTTTCTTTCAAACTTTCGTTCATGTCGATAAACAACGTCAACGTCAACGTCAACATCACTTGACAGGCAAATCCCAGTGTCCATATCCGGGCGATCCACCAAACGGACTGATCGCGCCGCTTAAATTCAATTACGATGCCGGCGACTATCTCAGCGTGCAGTGTCGGCCCGGCTTCGTCAAGGTCGACTTCGCCGACAATGGCCCGCCCGAGCGTCCGCGCTGCCAGTCCGACGGCAACTGGTCCAGTCCGGTGCCCAAGTGCCGCAGCTACGAAGAGGTGTAGCTACTTAAGATGACCTACCTTGACGACTCCGCCTCCGCGGAGCAGTGTGCACAGCTGGCGGTCAACCACTGTAAAAAGTAAAGCGTCCGGACACTACCCCCAATAAATATACATATACTCAAATAGATGTGGCAAATCATTTGCATACTTGTGTTAAGCACACGTAAGCAGTTAAGCACTTAAGCAGGGTGATATTTAGATTAGAAAAGAAATGAAAAAACAAAAACAAAAACAAAAAACAAGGACTTCAAAAT
Source organism: Stegana nigrithorax (assembly GCA_037044495.1). NCBI lineage: Eukaryota > Metazoa > Arthropoda > Insecta > Diptera > Drosophilidae > Stegana > Stegana nigrithorax. The sequence goes on from JBAMBQ010003424.1 coordinate 2,104, forward strand.
GTTAATAAAGCGATGCAGTTACCTTTACGCGTTTTATTCCCTACAATTTATTTCAAATTCAATTCTTTTTAGGCAAATATATACAAGTCTATATTTTCAAATCTTTATCAATTAATAAAAACAAAATAATAATAATTATAATAATAAAAACAACAAGAACAAAGAAGAATCCCCTTAAATTAGCTGAACCAATCAACAACCAACGATTATTGTAAAAAAATATATATTTTATTTCACACTAATTGTATATAGCAGTTATGTACTTATTCGAATTCACACGGAAATTTTAAATATGTTTTCATAAAAAAACTAAAATATTTTAATTACAAAAGCAAAAAACAAAAACCTATAAAACACCTATAAAAAATAAAAAGCACTTTCAGATATAAAAAAAAAGAACTTCTAAAAAGAAGAAGCCGAAGTATTGAAAATATACAAAACCAAGAGAAAACTTGTTTATGCAATTAATTAATACATACGAGTTTCACAAAGAAGCAAATAGATCAGTGTATATTTATTATAAAACATATTAGAAACAAAACGGAAATGATGACGAAAAGAAAGACGAAATTGAAAAGTATATATAAAATATATATGTATTATGTGCAACCTGAGCATCGGACTGCATCGGTTTATGTATTGATATTATAAATGAAATTGTGGCAAGGCAAGTCTTAATTACCTATTAAGTATGTATTGTGTTTAAACGTTAAATTGTATGTTTGTATGTATTGTATGTACGTAGCTACGAGTACGAGTTTATCAATATGAGTGTAATATATAATTATATACAGAACTCAGCAGTCGGCAAATAGCAGGCCAGAGGCAGAGGCAGAGGCAGAGGTCCCATAGATATATGTATGTATTTGTATGTATAACTATGTATACTGATTTCGGTGATGAAGTACGATAGTACCACAAAAAACATATTGAACCAGCATATCGATGTTAAGATTTTAATTGAAATAAAGTTGAGAGTGGCAAACAACAACAAAAAAAAACCAATTTGTTTAATTTAACTTTGGCAAAAAACAAAAACAAAAGAAACCAAATCCATAGCTTACTAATTGCAATTTCAGCCATTCTATCAAATTTAGTTGCTGCGTAGCAACTCTCGATTTCTTATGCCCCTCTAATGGCTTAACACTCGATTACTTTCAGCACTCAGAGAAAACTCTCCACTCTTTAACTTCACTCCTCTCCACACTCAAACTGCTGCCCACTGAGTGGCGGAGCTGCCATTGTTAGCTGAGCAGCTACGTTGTTAGTTGTCTGTGTCGACTTGGCTGCTGCGCTGCAATGTCGGCATTAATAATATTGTTGATGCAGATAACTTGAAAAGTGACAGTTTGCCTATGATTACAATTAAGTTCACTGCAGTTTATACTATTCATGGTTTTTAAGAGTACGTCCGTCTCTCATACTGATGAGCGTGCGTGCATATTTTGTACTTGTTTCTGACGGTGTCGGAAATGTTGCTCTTGGCTGGAAGACACACACAACATGTACGCTGAAGCGACTTGTGCACTATTTTGTAAAGATTTCACTCAATACTTCATTTTGAAGCTGATGTGTATGCTGCTTCTCTTCTTTGTGGTTCGTCTTTGCAGGTGCAGAAAAATGTTTACTTGTCTGTCTCACTTGCGCAGTTTCTTGCCGATAGTACATATGCACAAAACATCGTCTGGAATAAGCAAAGTAAACAAGTAACGTAACTGCGCCAGTGGGGCTCCTTCCTTATTTGTGTAAACTTGCTACAGTTTTGCAAAAGTCTGTTGTTAAAACGAATTTCAGTTGCTGAGCAAAACTAATTAAAAGTGAACAGTTCTCATGATATCGAAGGAGGAACGAAACATGAAATTTGAATCGAAAACTTTTGTAACCAAGCAAGGGAAGGGAGGGTCGAGCTGTTTAAATTATTTCCAAAACTCAGCCACAAATTTAATCGTGCGAAAAAAATGCAATTTTGAGCAGCAAAAATGTGTGCCAAGGAAATATTTCATTTGGCAAAACCAAAAATTCACTAGCAATATGTACGAATGGTACAAAAGGGCAAGAGACAAAAACACACACAGGGAGCACAAACGAGCCGGAGCCGAGGCATGACTCTGAGAGTGAAGAAGGGAGTCGCTCGCATTTGTAAATGTCGGTGAAAATAATATGGAGAGAAACCAAACAAACCAAGGAAAAAGCACATGCAATGCCAAAATAAATATTTGCAGCTCAACTGTCACCGACACACGTGGAACACACTCACGCACGCACGCAGGCACACACACACACTCACACCCACACCCATACACCCATACACCCATACACACATGCACGCATGAACGCATAGAAGAAGAATCACGTAACAGTTACTGTTACAGTTACAGTTACAGTTACAATTTAAAGCGTTGTTTGGTGCTCCGCTTATTGTCGCTGGCAAGGGACACACCTGCACCTGCACAAGGACGAAATTAATTTGAGAATGCTTTCCTCGCACGCTTGGCGCTGTCATTTTTTATTTTGTCCTAAATGAAACGACGAGTCACATATTCATTTTCTTTTTGCTTTGCACACAGGCACGCCGCACCGACCGCCCGCCCGCCATATCCGCCACTTGGCGGCTACAAAAAGGATTCAAGTGTGAAAAACGTGTAAATGTAATTTTCGAATGTGGAAAATTTCCCGAAAGCAGTTGCAAAACTGTAGCAGTGTCACCGTCTCTGCCTTTGTTTCTGTGTGTGTGTGTGTGTGTGTGTGTGTGTGTGTGTGTGCGTGTGTTTAAGCAAATTGAGACATACCAGCGTCGCATTAACTTGTGAGTAATTAAAATTAACTGCCGCCAGGTGTTTGCTACTCGGCTTTCTTGCTCCTGACTCCCCACGTTCCATGCTCCTTGCTCCTCCTCGCTCCTTGATCCTTGCTTCATACTCATATATGTATACTGTGTGCTGTGTATATTTGTATTTTGCTGTGCGTCTGTGAGCCTGAAAACCCATGTATGTTTGCTAAGGTTAAAATCAAAATACAGATCCTCGTGTTCTTGCCAAATCCTTTTTGATGGCAAATTTAATACGATATTTACACGAAAAACACATTAAACTTAACACTTTCAGAAATTTTAACACAATCACACTTGTGTACCGCGACCCGCTATGCCATAAAGGTAAGCAAACACCCGAACACGAAGTACAACAACAACAACAATCTGCGCCACGTTTAGGTTTGCGTTGACGTGTTCTGCCTCTTTGCCTCTTTAAGTATGCTAGGCACTCTTAACTCTATGCTCAACGTCAACGACGATTCGCAGAATAAAGGTGAAATGCATTCACTATGTTCAATCGCAGAGTCAGGCCAAAGACGACTAAACACTTTTCTTCACTACCAGTCGCAGTCACTACTTCTTGGATCAACTTCAGCCATAAGCACAAAGCTCTTATATCGGCACATTATACACTAAGGATTCTTTAAAGGATGCACTTCAGCTTCAATTTTGCCGTCAGGATTGTGACTGTATTGTTGACTTTTGCATTAATGATTTCAATGAAACAAACTTCCTTTAAGCTTCCTGCATTCACTATCAGCCTTCTCATTATAAAGAGCTGATGTTTTCTGTTTGAACTCTTTTTATACCCTGCACCAAATGTATGTTTTGTTTCTCATCGATATCGTTACATAATTAATAGAAAATATTAAAGCAAAAATAATGCATTGAATTTTGCATTGGGTATAGGGTATTCTATAGTCGGGAGTGCCCCACAATAGCCCCGGCTTTTCTAGTTTATTTTCGAGTGGCTCGAAAAGACTTCTTTGTTTTCTTTGTTCATCTGTTTGAGTTCTTCCCGATGAATCAAAAGGTTCAGCAACTTTCTCAGAAACCTTTCAGGCTTTCCTAACAACCAACCGAATTAACTTCTGGAAGTCTGAATTTATTGGGAATATCCACCAGCGATTTCTTGGGGTTGAGTTCTGCGTATTTCCTTCCGAAACTCTTTCATTTGTTTTCAAAGTGCGACCTATGTTGGGAAGAAACATTTCTGGCAAAGCCAAACTTTTATTAACAAAATAGGAACCTTTCAAAATGCTCCTTTTCAATTGCCATTTCGCAAATCGTAACTGGCTGATTATGTTTCTAATCAAAGCTAGAACTGAGTTATGGGTTGCGGCAGTCAATTGGCTTTTATAAATTATCGCAAGCCTACAGACACCTGCGCACCTTGTATACTCATCTGTGTACTCACTCACACTCATTCGACTGCCAAGCAAATCTACACACATGTGCACATTCGAGTATTGTATGTGTAGCAATTGTTAAATTAAATGTTTACACGTTGAAGCGTATTTGGTTTACTTAGCCTTGAGTTGTCCGTCGACTGCAAGATAAAAAAGCGAAGCGCATGAAATCATTAATTGCACACAAGGGAGTGGAGAATTTAAATATTCTCACAGAATTCAACTTTTGTCAAAGTCACATTAAAAATTTAATTAATAAAAATTAAATATTGAATTACTACGAATTGTAAAATGGGAAAAATTGACAATAATGAAAGTAGGTAAAATATACAGGGTGGTGCAAAAGTAATGTCATAATTTGTATTGGCTGCCAAAAGTTTATTTGAAAGTGTAAAATTGGGGACAACTAATTCACTTTATATCTACAGCATAAATGTAAAAGCAAAGTGACATTTGACGCCATCTTGAAAATGGCAGCCAATTCAAATTATGACCATTAATTATGCGCCACCCTGTATAATACAGGCATACCACCCGTTAAAAACTCTACGGGTTATAAAAGATCGAAGGATTTAACACGATTACTGCAAGAGCAATGATTCTCTATGTATCAAGTAGAAAGTGCGTAAAAAAAAAATAAAAAGGCCCACGCTCTCTTAGCCGGGCACCTCTTCCATTAAGCGGACATAAGTTGGCTGACGCGAATCGTTTGTAGTCAAGGCAGCAAATGCCGACGTTGCTCTGAGCCGATGTCATTTTGGTAAAAAAAAATGTTTTACGAATAAGAGAAACAAAAAAAAAAAAACAAATATTTCATAGTCTAATAAAATATGTTCTGGCAAAAGCCATCATCTGAACAAAAGCTACCTCCGCAGGGTTATGTGTGTGCGTGCGAATGTGTGTGAGTGTATGTGAGTATCTACTGATAAAATGGCAAAAGCCACTCAACAAAATCATTGCTAGAAACAAAATATCTAAAATTGAAGCGATTTTCTGTTATGCTTTTTGTCTTTTTGTTTTTCTTGTTTGCTTGTTTTTTATGTCGATTCTGTGTTGTCTTGTTCGATCGGAGTTGGTCAAGTCGAGCAGGGCTAATGAAGTATGCATGTCACGTTCGTTGTCCTTGTAGCAACGTCATCATCAATGCTTCCGCTCGCCTTCTTGATGCTTCCTGCAGTCGTCGTTACTCCACTGCACACGGCTGAGGCTGAGACTGAGGCTGAAGCTGGGGCTGAGGCTGAATGTCGATAAAACATGTCAAATTGTTCCCCAGGTTACGTGAGTGTATGCACAAAGTTTATAATGTGCATTTGCAGCAGCAGAACAGAGCCAGCACGGAACGGCACGACAGCGTCAGCATCAGCGTCAGCATCAGCGTCAGAGACGCAGCAGGCCAAGCAGTGCCAACGGGGCTAACAAGAGATACCAGGCAAGGCATGGCTTGGCTTGGCTTGGCTTGGCATGGCATGGTCTGACAGGCAAATGGATTTTAGCCGTTAAGACTTTACACGCAAGTTATGCGGATTTATTTTGTTGCTGTTTTTACAATAGCAATTGCAAACTCTTTTCTAAACATGCCGGTGTTGAAGGTAAATTCATTTCTTAGCATAGCATTTCAGTAATTCCAACTCTTCAATAACATTTTCATTTCTGTTCATCCTCTTTTATTATTTTTTTTTTTTTTTTTTTAATTTTTTTTATGCACGCTGCTGACTGGACGGGAGACTGGTGAGCAATGCATGTTGCTGCTAACATTTGTTTGGTTGTTGTTGCTGTTGTTTCCGCCTGAGCATCATAGAAATTCATTTTGGTATAAACGTTTCTGAAGCACCACTCGATGACGTGCACACAGCACACAGCACACAGCACACGGCCATTAGCAGAGGAAACTATTTCCAAAACTGAAATATTGTGCAGAGGCATGACTCGTCTATCGGAATGCTTTGTGTGTATGTGCCTTTGTGTGTGTGTGTCTATGTATATGTGGTAACATACTTTCTGACTGCCAAATATTCGTGGATGTGAAGCACTGTGCAAATATTGGCACGAATTTCTAAAGAGTGAAAAATGTTTTCGATTTAAACGTTCACAAAAAAAAGAAAAAAAAAATGGAGGAAAGTAACGGTAAAAGCAAAAAACAATCCTAAACTGTACAGCATTGACCTTGATAGCACGGACACACGGCTGACAGCGACTTGACAATCCATTCCATGACACATGCAATGAAAGATTATCCTTAGTCTCATTACAACATCCTTTGGCACAATTGATGAATGCCACAAATAACAGAAATACAGGAATATTACAAAATAAAGATCCGAAATCTGGCTGCGCTCATATTACCTTGATTAAGTAGCAAAAGCAGAGCATCCCATCGCCACCGAGTAAAATGACTTCCTGTACAGTGAATCAAATTTTTTGAAAGACTAAACAAAACTATGCACTCTGGCCACTGGAACGAATGGGGATCCATCCGTTGCCGAACTGTAGCAGCTCAACGGCTCAGAGGTGAACGCAATTTAAAGGAACGTTGCGGGAAAAGCGTTTAAAGTCGCCTCATGCAGCCTAGGACAAGTCTGCTGCGTAGAATCGTAACGGTTTGCTGTATCCTGCCGACAACGTGGGCGGGTGCGCATGTCGTGCTGCAAAAAGGCACATCCTTAATCCTTTTCTGCTTGACCAACTGGCGGCGCAAGCACGCCACGCCACGCCGCTGCCGCCGGGCCGGCTGAGTGATTGATGATAAGCGGATGTTGTAAAACAGCACAAATGCTTATAAAATAATTCAATCAATATCTTCAACATCCTTTAGCCTCATTTTGTTTGCGCTCTGTCCATGTCCGTGTCGGTGGCCGTGTCCGTGTCCATGTCCGTGTCCGTGTCCGTGCGCATAACAAATTTCAGTTCAATAGTTTGGCAACAACATCGGCAATCTATCAGACATTTCCCCCAAATACAATTATTAATGATGTTTGAGCAGACTCAGTCGGCAATAACGAATTTGATTGATGACAGTTGAGGAACAGCAGCACTTCGCAGTTCATTAATAAAGGATTTTATTCAAATGTAACTACATACACTATACATGCACACACACAAACACACACACACACACACACACACATAAAGACGCATACACAAATGCATGCACATGTGTACTTATTGATGTCTCCTATATGCGAATGCTCCGAGATGAGCTGCTCACGGCACAAAGCACAAAGCGAATGCATCAATTTGAAATGCAGCAGCCAATAAGAGCCGGAAAAAATATTATACATACATTTGTATATAAACGACATGAACAGAATTGAATTGAAAGCTCAGAGCCGAGCATCAATGGATTAAAGTCAACGTTGGGCTTAACTGAATTTCACTTGAAAATATTCGCTTGGCATTTTTTGACGCAAATTATTTGCCGTTGCTGCCGTTGCTGCCGTTGTTGCCGTTTTTGCCGTTGCTGCTGTTCGAACTGGCCATGGCCTAACCTTTCGATGGTCCCCAGCTGATAGCTGCGCGCTCACTGGGTCACAAGTGCCATCGCGGTTGAGTGTTCGACACGAATATGTGAATATGTTACACGCGACAACATCACGGCAATGAACCAAAGCAACAAAAGGAACAACAACAACAACAAAAGGGAAAAGGGAAAAGCGATAAAATGCTATCCAACAAAAAGATCTTAACTATGCTTTGGTAATTGAAAATTGCCACTTAAAGCCTTTTAGCTTGCTGTTGTAGCTAAGGAAAAAAAAATAAAACAAAATAAATATTACAAAATTAATCCATATTAACGTTTTCTAAATTCATGAGTTGCATTTTGTAATTAACTCAACTGAGATTTTCTCTACTCTTCGTGTGTTTAAACATACATACATATATAATCAACTGTATAACGCGATTTAATCCACAGCTTAGCCATAAATACCTCTTCGCTACACTCTGCACTCACCGTCGAACACAATTATCTGCAGACAGTTGCAGAATGATTTGGAGTCGCTCAATCAAAGGATTCTAGGCACCAGTTAATGTCCCGTACACACAACAGATGCGACTGCGAAGCTGATGTAATGCCAAAAACGGCAACGTTGCTTAAGACCTCAAGTAGAGTTTTCTGCTTGAACGGCACATTTGCATATGCTGAACATATTCACGTGACCACGAGTGTGTTGTTGGCAAATAGTCGCATATCTGCAACATTAGTGTCACATGCGACACTCCATGCGAACTTGCACGCCCCACATAATCATGAGAGGGCTCAGAGCCGCCACATGGAGCGACGTGGAGCGACGTGGAGCGGCATGGAGCGATGCACACTTCAATTACACTGCAACAAATTAGACTAATTGAGCTTTTTATAAATTCCAGTGCAAATTAGCTGCATATAAAAATCTGTATATCAACACATTCCCACACATTCCGACTTCATGTGAACTGGCAGGCAGGCAGACAGGCATATAAGGCATGTCCGTTCATGTATACATAATGTGCGTATTTATCGGTACATATGTATACAATGTATGTGGGAAAAAAAAACACTCTTATGTTATGATAATATGCAAATCTTATTCACGTCCGCCGACTCAGCTGCAGCAGCGAGCATACAGAATCCATATCGTGGCGAAGTAGCTGCGAGCAAGTGAACTGTGGAAGAGGAAAGCAAAGGCAAGACAAGGCAAGGAAAGGAAAGCAAACAAACGAACATGTATGGAAATGTTCATTAGCCAGACATGATTATTATTATGAAACATGCGGATATATGTGAAATTGTCTGGAAGCAAGAGTGCTTTTGCCAATTTGTTTTTATTTAAGCAGTCAGCGAGCGAAGCAACATCAAGCAGCCAGCTCCGATTTCGGAAAGCAGCCAGCGCACGCACATGCATGTGTGCCTGTATGCGTGTGTGCCTGTATGCGTGCGTGTGTATGTGTGTGTGTGCATGCATACACGAGTATTTATATGAAAAGTGTGTCTATGCTGAGCGTACATAAATCAATGAGCCTGCAGGCAGCCACACAGCGCAGACCAGGCAGGCAGCCATTGTAAATGAATATAAACGATAATGTCCTCACATACATATGTATATGTTACTTATATATATATATATAAAAAATATACACACTCTTGCCCCTACGTGGCCAAATGCACACACACACACACACACACACACGTGTAGGTATATGCACAGACTCGTCTATCCATATCCATATGCATATGTGCGGTGGATGAGTTAGGTGCGGTGGGTGCGGTCGGTGCGGTAGGTGAGCTGCGGAGGTGACATTTGATATTTTACAGTGTTCGGGCATGGAACTGTTGAATATAATTCCGCACATTTTGTTTGCAGCTAATGAGCTTGGAAATGATAATTGATATGTTCGAGGCATTGCATGCGGCCGGGGCTGTCAAGTATTTGAAGCCAATGGCACGTCGCTGCGTATGATTGATGTGGCCAGTACTAATGCAATAAAGTATTTTGCAACAGCAAACAACATTCCGAAATTGCCTTTCAATTAAAATTTTACGCTGATTGTTGTTTATTACAGGCTGCCGATTTGAAATTAAATGTTTTTCTTCTGTTGTCATAATTATTTGTTTCTCTTTCCCTTTCAGTTTTTGTTGTTTTGTTTTTGTTTGTCATTACATTACATTTGCATTTTGGCCTTGGGTGGCTATATGGAGGTATATATGGTATGCACACACGCTACAATAAATCACACAACATTAAGTTCGTTAAAACGTTACATGGCCTATACTAAATCAAGTTGTTAAATATTTATATTTCAGGTTTTCCTTTTTTTTTCTCGGTATTAATATTTCATTTATGAAAATATGTAAAGCCTTTAGCAATTTATAGCTACGGTACGGTATGCTGCATACATACATACATAACAGATGCGACTGGACTTTAGAATAAAAATTTGATATTTTTTTAAAAATTCAGATTGAATTTGACACCGACAGCAATTTACTCAATATTGATAGAAAAAAAAGGAAAGAAATTATTTTGATTAAAAAAAGGTTGTTGCTGCTTATTGCCATAAAAGCAATTTCTACGTGACCAACTGCACACACACACACACACACATACACAGACATACACACACACACAAAGTAGATAAGTAAATAAAGTCAAAGGAATGTCACAACAACAAAAATAACAACAACACATAATTTTAAAGCTTTGACTTTGTTATACATAATTTGCCATTTTCTATGGCAAATGGGCTGAGGTAGCCACATTCCATAGGAAGAAAAACTTTTCTCACTTAGGTTTATTACCCATTTTATGCAATAAATGAACGGATCGAAGGTCAATTGCATAAGCGATTTAGCGTAAGGTTAATTTGCTTTTACTAAAGTAAGCAAAATCAAGTAAATTGCTGGGTACCCTGCTACCGTCTCTGCTAGAATGCCATTTGCACCAAAAAAAGAAAAAAACTAAACCCTTAATGGTTCAAAGTAAAGAAAAACCACAACACAACACAACAATAGCAACAACAACAAGAACAAGAAGAACAACGAAAAGAAACAAGTGCATGAAATCTGTCAAAGTATCAAATGCAATTTTGGCTAAATGCCAAAAGGATTAGCAAAAAAAAAAGAAAAACACCCAACTAAAATGCCACAAAACACACAAAGCAAAAACAAGAAGTAAAATTGCACTCACAAAAGACATTCTCTGCAAGAGGCCAGGAATCGGAATTGGAATTTAGGAAACCGCAACAAAACAAGGCGACAAAAACGCATATTGTTTTTGTTATGTTACTCGTAAAAATCTTGGAACAGCAAAAAACAGCTTCTGAAATCAGCAGAAAGTAAAATAAAAAACGAAAAAATAAAAAATAAATAAACAGAAACAACAACAACAGCAAATCAATGGCGTCCAACTGGCGACTTTAGTCACGTTGCCAGCCAGTTCCTACGTTCGAGTATGTGTCGGGAGTATATGCAGCAAATTCAGTGTGCTCCTTTTATTTTTTTAAGTGAAAACAAAAAAGAAAAAAACAGAAAAACAACACATAAAACAACAACAAGCTTAGCCAACTGCACACACACACACACACACACACACACACAAACACACAAACACATGTTTGTGGCCAAAGCTGGCTGGAGACAAGTGCCCAAATGGCCAAAAACGAAAAAAGGAAAACAGGCAACAAAGCGAAAACAACAACAAAATACAAAACACCAAAAACCAACAACAGACAAACAGCAGAACAGCAGCAGAAGAGCAGCAGAACAGAACAGAACGGAACAGAACGGAACAGAACACAGCCCCATAGCGAGAATCGGCTTTTGAGTGAACGCTGTCAAAGTTTGTCCTTTGAGGTGACGTTAGGCAAAAATATGTGATTTGACAATTTGTATATTTTCTTTATTTCTTTATCCATTTAATTTTCTTTTCTTTTCTTTTTGTTTTTGTTTTTTTTTTTTCCTTTGTTGCTCAGAGAGTATTGCATTGAAGATTTCTGTCTGATTTGGTGGCAGAGAACATTTCAAATATCGGATCACATAACAAACATTTCCAACTCAAAAAAGATTTCAGTTTGAATTTGTGCTGTTAGAATCTTGTGAGCAAGCAAGAAATCATAAATTCAGTATTGAATTTTTAAGCAGTAATTAATTTATCAGTATGTGGCCCCGCGTATTCCTCGAAAACCTGCAAGTACATTCCCCAAGACATTCACTTTGATTCCACTTAAATATGTAATACTCGAATGATAAACTTCAAGAAGCGAAAATATAAATAAAAGTTTCGAAATAAAAACAAATTGCGATATTCTGCTAAACTCGGCAATACTTTGCTTGAATCAACTTTAGGTAGACAAATCCCTAACACGCTCTACCTTGTACGCCAATTGCAAAAGTTCACAATCCAAAAAAAAAAAAAAAAAAACAACAACAACAACAACACTAAAACAAAAACAAAACACTCAAACTTTAACTTATGCTTAAACTTTAGAAACTAAAATCACAGAGTCCCAAAGCCAAAGCCAAAGCCAGACCCAGAGCCACATCCACATCCAGAGTCAGAGGCAACGCCAAAGCCAAAACCAAAGCAGCAGCGGCAGCAGTCGAAGCAACTGCGAGCATGTGTCAAATTGTTATACACGGCAATGGCCACATGTGCATAGAGCACACCAACTGTGTGTGCATGTGTGTGTGTGTGTGTGTGTGTGTGTGTGTGTGGGTGTTTTCGATATTCAAGCAAAGTGCTGCACTGTGAGCTGTATTGCATTACACGGACTAAGCCAGCTGCCAACTCACCAGGCAGCAGCCGGCAGCAGGCAGCAGGCGGCAGGCGGCAGGCGTGCAAAGGATTCTCGTTTAAATTTTATTGCCAGTGAAACACAAATACGACGAAGGCTTCGTCGACACTAAATTGCAAAGCGATATTAAATTACGTGTGACTCAGTACTTCCGGCGCCGAGTGCGCGCGCGTAAGCAGCCAATTGCAGTTTGGCAGTCGGTGCGTCCGTCGTCGGTGCGTCGTTGGCTGGCTGGGTTACATTGAACGTTGATCCAGCGCTCAGAGCCGGCAGATGAATTATTTGTGAAGCGTATAAAACAAAAATGTAAACGCGTACAAAGCCCAACGTGCCAACAAGGAATGCAAAAAAGCAACAGAAAACAGAAAATGAAAATTATTTGAAATTTGCAATTAAAATAGCAAACCAAAGAAAGAAAGCAACAACGAGAGAAAGAAAGAAAGAAAGAAAGAAAGAAAGAAAGGAAGGTAAAAAAAAGCAACGAAACTCGCGCGCGCATCATGCATCAGCAGCATGTGGAAACTTAACGAACGAATGCGCAGCCTGGCAGCCGACCACATTGTGCCAGTCAAAGATTCGTCCTGCGGCTTGGCCCAGCAAGCGGCCAAAGCGGAATCACAGAGTGACCTAATTCGCAGCAAAAGTCACTGGTCACTGGTCGCTGGTCGCTGGGCGCCGGTCGCTGGTCACCGCTGCTCACATTAATGTGCGGCTGCATAGCTGCCTTGCCCTGCCTTGCCTTGCCTTGCATTGCGTTGCGCTGCGTTGCGTTGCGCTTTTCTGAATAGCAACGCTTGGATTTGCTTGGCATAGCGTGACTTTGAGGGCACTCACGGCACCGAGCACGAGGATTATCCCAGCATGCGGAACACTGTTAAACATTGTGTGCGCACAGCTATCGTGTTCATGTTTTGTTTTGTCTTCACCGTTTCGTGCATGTCGTGTATGTGTGTGTGTGTGCTTGCGGTTGTTGTTTATCACACTAAATGCGCTTAATGGTCAACGGCAGCGGATGCGGATGCGTGTGTATGTGTGTGTGTGTGTGTGTGTGTGTGTGTGTGTGTGTGTGTGTATAGGTCTGACTGTCGGTATGTAATCACTTTCATTCCTTGCGAACGCTCCGAATTATACAATGAGTTATGCAAGCGGCCACGTTCACAGGCGCCTGCACACGCACATGGACCTGCACAGGCGATGCGGCATTTTAATGAACGAAAGCTTAAATTCACTTAAATGCTGCTCTCCTAATTGCAATTATGTGTGTACACATACTCATCACGACTATTCTCACTATGCTCACCATTATTGGCAAGTTGCGCACTCGCTGCGAGTACCATAAACATATTTAGAAATGTCAGCTCAAGCAGCCGCCCAAGGTTCGATACACGCTGAGACAGAAATACACAAAACTCAAATGCATCCTTATCGACATCATTAGCAGGCGGCATACGCAGAATTTGCACTTGTATCTAATTAAATGATGCCGATAGTTTTTAGACTATTTTAAATGTTAAATGCTTTTGCCTAATAGTTTATGAAATATATATAAGTATATATATGTATATGTATATATAAATGAATATATTATATTTATATTAGGCAGCATAATGCTTTGTTTACTTAAACAAATTTATTACACTTCGGGTGGCCACAATTCAAAAACAAATTTCACAATGTTACATTATTATGTCTAAACGCATTTAATTGCAATTTTAAACATTTAATTATATTTGCACACTTCTCACTCCCCCAACGTCCGCCGCCCACCACCCATCGCCCTTTGTTAGGTCGTGTGCCTCTGTTTGGTCGTGTGCATAACACGCGGCCCTAAATGAAGTCGACAATGTGGAATTTTCACTGCATGCCCGCGCCCGCACTCCTGCCCTCCTGCCCTGCTGCCTTTTCCGCCGTAACCGCAATGCGGCAGCCGCAATTTCCGCCATGTAGGTAGCCAAATTTGTGGAAAACTCGTTAAAATTTTATACCCCCCGACATTCCTACACACATTCCTAGATGAAATGTGCATTTCAGGAAATTCAACGCTAGATTTCTGCATTCATATCGAAAAAAGAAAACGAAAAGCCAAAAAAACATTTTGTAGAGTTAAACAAAAATGAACAAAAAATCCAATTTGCATTTTGAAAACACATTTAAATTTTAATGTGAATCATGAATCGTGAATCTCACAAGAATTTATGTCAATTCGAAAGTTAGCTTTCTTTTTTTATTATTTGCCTTGCTTAAGCAAACTTTACTTCGACGATAATAATCTTCTTAGTTAACAATTTAAAATTTACTCACAAAAAAAGAAATGCAGTTCCTAAGTTCATTGAATGCCTTAAAGAAGGCAACACATCCAGCTGAAGCGTAGATTAACAATTCAGCCGAACAAGATTTGGAAATTGGCATGTTGGCAAAACAACGCAACGCAACATGAATGGGAATATTAAGAAATTAATCAAGAACACCGACTTCGACTAATTGGATCGGATGGGTGCTTCGAAAAACATTTGCTTAGACCGGCGCTTCAATCGACCAAGAGTTGCATTTCGAAAAAAATCGCATGGCAGGCAGCCAGGTGCGACGAAGAGTACCCTGCAACTTGGGACAATGAAAGTCAGGTAGCCGAATCCTAAAATGCAAAAGCATGTAAAATGCTTTCTTTTGTGCAGCAGAGCCGCAGGACCTTTGTACGTAATATGAATGATGAGTGATGTGAGTAGAAATGCGTTTGGTTCATTGCGTGTCTGCGTGCGTATCCCGGCTGATCCGCAGCTTAATGGAACGTCGGCATTGATAAGCATATAATCTCTGCGATGGCAGTGTTGCCACTGTTGCCAGTGTTGCCAGTATGTCTGCTGGTGTTTTAATGCACTGCTATGCTGCTAATAATTCATTTGCACTCGCACACACCAATGACGGCTTATTATTCATAAGACAAAGTCATGAGCACGAATGCAAGTATGCGAGTGTGTGCGTGTGTGTGTGTGTGTGTGCGTGTGAGTGTGTGTGTGCACTTATGCAGTGTGGCTAGAGGCAAAAAGCACGAACGTTGAGTTATGTCTGACTACTTTCAAATGCCTAACAAACACAGAATGTGTAGAATATTGAAACGTCAGCTCGACTTAGTAAGCAACAGCAGCAGCACAGCGGAGCACAGCAGACTGGAGCATATGTGCCGCAGACACGCTGCCAACGTTCTGCTAAAACACACTACACACAGCACACAGCACACAGTACACAGCAGACAGACTACACGGCTGCACACGGTCTTGAGTCCTGTGCACACTCCGTGCGAATGTCTGCCATATTTCCCTTGCTGCATCCTTTCGACTGCTCGCATGTGCTTTCAGATTACATTTCTGCGGTTTTTATGACTGCAAAGTAGCTACCTTTGCCGATGCCCCTGCCCCTGCCCATGTCCGTGCCGGTGCCGGCAACTGTAGCTGCTGGCAATGTACCTGCTGCTCCTGCTCCGGCTCCTGCTGCTGCTGCAGTTTTCATTCGCGCAGAAACCAAGCACACACAACAGTGCACAGTCGCAGCTGCAGGCAGCGCTAAGCCAGCGGTCCGGCCTAAGCGGCAGCGCAGCTTCACTGCATTAGGCTGCAGTACATTTCATAATTTGTGGCACTTGGCTGTGTCGGAGTAGCTCAGCTTTGTGTGCGTAGCGCATTTATTGAAGCAATAAATGTATTTGCTATCTCTATCTCTCTCTGTGTGTGTGCGTGTGTGTGTGTGTGTGTGGGTGTGTGTGTGTATGTGTGTAGCACAAAATCGTGTCTCAGCGGCGTGTAGCGCTGCTTATCCTTAAGGTATTAGACGCCATGGCAACTGAAGCTGCAACCTCCATGGCATCGCGTACTTGTGGGACGTTGCCACAGCCGCAAGCAAGTAAATTACATTTTTATAATGTAATTCTTAAATTGACAAGCCACTCACACACCCATACACATCCACCCACACACACACAGATGTACAGCGTAGTTTGCTGCAGCTGTTCGCCAGCCTCGCAGCAACGTGCGCATAGAAGTTCGCTGTGCTGTGGCTCTTGACAATCTTCATCTAACTTCAGATTTAATATGCTAAATTTTTCAAACAATTTGTTAAATTTTATTGAATTTACTTGTTTTCGTTAGTTTTTCTTTTACTTGTACATTTTTTGTTTTTTGCTTTTTGTTTTTTGTTTTTTTCGTCTTCTCGTTTAGATTTTATTGAATATTCAAATGGCATTTTATTTATTTCGTATATATTTAAATAAATTTGAACAAAATGCTTTTGCTTTGCTTTTTTCTTTCATTTAAATGCCTCAACAAATCACTGCACATCAATTGGCACACACACACAGCAAACGTCAGGACTCAGAAGTCAGTTGAGGACGTTGGCAACTTCTACAGTTACAACAACAACAACAACAACAACATACGCAACTACAAAAACTACAGCCACGTTTGATTTTATGTTGGAATTTGAATTCGAACCATTCCATCATGGACGGAATGCCAATGACGATGGCGATGCCGATGCCGATGCCGATGCCAAAGCCGATGATGATGACGATGGCGATGGCGACGATGACGGTGATGACGGCAGCAATGGCAATGCCAATGGTATGCATTCAACGAATACTCGTAAATGTTCATGTGACAAATTCGTAATTTGAATTCTGTGATTCTGTGATTCTGTGATTTGGTGATTCGGTGATTCTGTGATTTCGTGCGCTTTGTTGGCAAAATATGTTGTTTATTGCTAACCGATTTCATCATATTTGACCAAGCATTTTTGAATTTACTGCTAAATAGCTATTCCAGCTATGAATGGCTCGACTCGCCCTTCTGCCATCCTGCCATCCTGCCGTCTTGCCGTCCTGCCGTCCTGTTCTGCCTACCAGGAGGACTCCGTGCATGTGGAGGACATTGTCGTAAATAGCAACATTTATTTGCACATTTGCCGACTTGAATTAATGTATGCAACGTTGCTTTTAAATCGTGTGCAACCACAAAAACCAAATACAACATCAACAACAAATAATCAAAACCTACAACAATAAAAACACATTTGCATGAGTTTTCCCTTTTTTTTGTTTTTGTTTTTGTTTTTTTTTTTTTTTTAATACGAAAATCCATTGGCATGCAGGCAGGCTTTGTGTATGTAAAGAGTTTTCAGCCATCGGCTGTCCGGCAGAATTTTGGGTCGAATTTGTTTGTCGCAAACGTAAACCTGGAGTTTGCCATATTTTGTTTTTGTATTCCTTTTTATATACATTTGTACATTTCTACTGCTTTTCTTTTTTGGTTTTCTATTTTCTTTTTTTTGGTCGGATTTTTTGTTTGTTTTTGTTCATATTTGCATTCGGTTTTTGTGTCCTTTTTTAATATATGCCAAATATTCTGATTTATGTTATTAAATGCACAAGAATTGGATTTTATTTGAGTTTAATGGGTTTTTAGTGCTTTTTAACGTTGGGTTTTGGTAATTTGCGTATTTCGTGCCCTTTTTTTGCATGCGAATCATCTGACATCATTTTATGCATGTTTACTCTTTATCCTTTTGGCCGTATTCCGCAGTGTTTTTGTTTTAAAGCTTTGCGGTTTGCAGTTAATGCGCAACTTTAATAATGGCCCCCAAACTCAAATGCCCAAAGCAGAAACAAGCAATTCGAGTAAAATAGTTTATTGCAATGAGAACATCTTCGACCCACAACTGTTCATCCGAGGACTGTCTTTGACCCCCTGCTTCTGTACAAAGTTGGGAACATAAATAAATAAATTATTGTGAAACTGAGCTTGCATTTCGGAACATAAATTCAATGTACCCTGTTATATACAGTAGATGCTCACAAATTAGAATCCTCAGAAATTCGAATCTCTCAGAAATTAGAATTGAAGTTTGTAAACATTAAAGACTGTAAACTTAGAATTTAAAATTCGAATTTCTGGGGTCATGATGAAGTTGGAGTGAATCTTTATGTTTTGTTGCATATATGTAGTTAAAAAATACAAGTTAAATGTATTGCACCGGAATATTTAGTTTCGTTTACTTATGTTTATTAAATAAAATAAAGCAAAAAAAAAAAGAAATCTAGTGTATATTTTTAAGAAATTAGAATATTTCAGAAATTAGGATTACCTCAAAAACCAAATGGTTCTAATTTGTGAGAATCTATTGTATATATATATTTTAATGCTTTGTGATTGGGGGATCTTGAGCTGAATATTCTTGTCCATTTTCTTAGTTGTTGTTTTTCCTTAAGTTTACAATACCTTCATCTAGTTATTATGTATAACATACAAACTTTACCTGGTAACCTTTCCCTCACAAGTATTTATTTTGCAATTTATGTCTCCTATGGCTCCCGTTGCTTAACAAATCTTTGCCCACTAAAACATTGGATTCTATTTCTTCCGGTGTCCTTTACATATAGTAAATCGACCAACCATACCAAATCTAATACATCTACTTCATTAAAAAGTTCAAAATATATAATATAACGAATTCCGATTTTCGCTTAAATGAGGAATGGATGAGCGGGAGAGAGGGCAGGACGCCGCCAATTTTTGCAAAGAATACTATATTTCCCAGTGCTCTTTACATTTGTAACAAATCTCAGCCATTTGTGTCGTAAAGTATTTATCTCTAAGCTTTAGTTTTGATTTCCCATGTTATTTTTTTGAAGTTAGGCATTTCCGGTGGAACAAAAGTTGAGTTCACATACTTGGGCTGGTCCCAATTGTGTGCTTTGGCACGTCTATTCGACTTTTCATAATGTTTGTGCATTCATCGTTCATTTTTGTGACAGATGATTCTGTTTTAGTTCAGATTTGCTTTTATATTCTTGACTTCAAATGTATCCCCCCAAAGTTGAAATTATGTTTTTTTTTTTTGAGTCTTCTGTAGTTGTCCGCTACAAAATAGCTGAACAATAGAATAAATACTTTTACTTGGATTTATTTCATCATTGTAGAACATTTCCCTTTTCTCATTTTGAAACAGGCACGAGTACAAGTCACGTTTCACTTAGCGAATCGAGTTATTGATAGAAGAATTCACTCACATAGTCACGTATGCACATGTTTGCAAATCATATTCAATATTTTGTTTTACTTTCTACGCGTGTCTGCTGCTATATTTAGACAGCAGTACGTGTACATGATTATATTAAATATACGCTTCGAGAGAACAGCACTTGCTCAGCTCACCACAGAATAAAGTCATACAGTCATCTCAATATTATAGTTTACTCTTATTTATATATACAACATTTTCCAGCTTCCAACTTCCAGCTTCAACATTTGACTTCACTTTGTTGCTTAGGCTCTGTGATCGAACGCCAGGCCTTGAGAGAAAGTTGTATACTGTGAATTGAATTTCCGGCTATCAGCAGCGAAAACTCCTCCAGTACACGGAAATTACTTGAATATCTATTTTTTTATAAACTCGTTTGCTAGACAGGAGAAGAGACTGGGAACATATGCAAATAATCATTTCTTATACTTAATCTTAAGTAGGCAAGTGGCCTGCTGCTGCTCAAGAGTGCTGCCTACATGCCACGTCCTGGCAGGGTTTGTCGTGCGGCAACTTGTCGTCTACCGCAGTGGTTCTTATTGACTTTTAGCAGACAGAATGAAATGTGCCCCTAAGCGAAAAGTGTCAATTTACAAACCATAAAAAAAAGTTTGCCAAACTCGTTTCCCTGCTGAATAACAGAGCACAACAAAAGATTAACGAAAAAGTTTAATTGCAGCAGAAGGATTCGACTTAAATGCGTGGGCAATTATTTTAATAACTTTTGTGCAAAAAATCTGTAATATTTTCATTTGGTTTCGTTTCGTTTCCTTTTTCTTTCTTTTTTTTCGTTTATTTTGTTTTGTTACATTTGAATGGTTTCAATTTAAGCTGAGAATGTTTTTAATCACATAACGAGCATTGGGAAATAAATGACAATTTGAAAACAGTTGAAAAAGGAAAGCCGGATAATAAATGACTTGTCACAGAGTTTCAAACCTTTCGGCACTTAAATGTCATACGGCACAAAGTAAACAACATTTGTTATGATAACAGAGCATGTGTTTTTAATTTTCTTCGAGCCAGAGACACTCAGGGCGGCCGCACCATTGCCCCGTACACCCATGCCCCCGAGCCCCTGCATCGGCAATGGAACAACGGAATCTGGTCATGCGCATAGGTGCGACGGGGCTTGAATAGGTTTGACACAAATCGAATTGGCTTGGTTTAATTTGGTGTCGGCTGGAGGCTGGAGGCTCGGTCTGAGGGTATGCCAATATAAATGGAATCTCATTAATTTCAGTCCAACGCTTCAATAGTCCTTATGACACAACTGACACTTGATTTAATGAACAAATAAACAAAATGCAGGCCAGACTTGTGTTTTCGTTGTTGTTTCGTTGTTGTTTCGTTCTGAATGCTGCCTAATGCTGTTTGATTTGCTTCAACAGCTTTGCCCATTTAATCACAAAGTATGTGTCTATGTGTGTGTGCTTATGTGTGTGTGTGTGTGTGTGTGTGTGTGTGTGTTTGTGTGTATACGACTTCATTTCAGATGCACTGATTATCCTCACATTTAGTAGTAGTCTTTTGAAATTATGAACACACATATACTCACACACACACACACACACTCTCACACTCACACACACAACCCATAATGCCCGTGTAAGTGCATAAGCCTCATTAACACCATTGAATAGCAAGCATGTCGCGATAACACACAATCAGCGCACGATTATACGGACAAACTGAGTAGAGTTTAAGTTGCTGCATTTGAAAATGGCGTCATTATCGTTATTATGGCTGTCAACAACAAACGGAAACGGAAGCGAAAACTTTGCACGGTGTTCTAGAGCAGCTTGACCTGTTTGGCAACTATGTGAATGCATGGCTGCGAAATAGTTTGGCAACAAGCGACTTTCATTAGGACTTCTCGCGCCAAACAGACATTCAACTCATGCTCACAAGAGATCAAACAGTCCGCAGTCATCAATGAGGTAATTCTAGAAATTGCTTTCCTTTTTTTATTGCAATAACGTTTTATTTGAAATTTCATGCTTGGCAGAAATATTTAATCACATAGCTTTAAGCTTGAGATAAAGTGATTGTCTTGAAAACAGAAACCATAGCAATGCTCTGCGAGAACGCTGCACACAATGGCTTCAGAGAAGTCTGACAAATAAAAGTAAAAAACGCAGCAGGCGATTAAAAAAAAGTTTCATCACAGAGTACGCTCGACAAAAGCGAAATACAGACAAGCAAAAAAAATCAGACTCATAACACAATTGTGAGTGTATGGCATCCAGCTGTGGAGCATATATGAATGTAAATATGTGTGCATGCATAGATATGCCATTTTGAATTTCTGTTTTTCAACTCAAAAGTTAAAAAACATTGGCATCACCATGGGTATTAGGTGAACTGCCTCTGCTGCATGTTGGGAGCAGGCCTATTTATTAATAACCCGACAAAGGGTCGCATTCATTTGCCATATTGGTGCAGCATTGAGCTTAGTATTCCTGTTGCTCACAAGCCGGAGTAAGCCAGCTCAGCTTTGAAATTCATGTTTCTAGTTGGGTTCACTTTTTCGACATGTGCTGCATAAATTTACTCCGGTTTGTGTATGATAAGCAACTAATTAACTAGACGAGGCAGCAGTTGACCATTAACGGAAGAAGCTTTGATAAAAATCGCGAGAAAAAACAAAATGGGTAGGACAACAAGCAAAGTCAGAGACGAGCAAATTACGCATAAACTAAACTCAGTTTAGCTAAGCAGTTCGCTCTGATCTTACTGTTGGCACATTAATGGTCGACTTAATGACATTCCGGCGCCAAAAATGAAGTGCAAAAGAGCCAGTGAAAAACAAGGGGAAACTGTTAAAAATACATTAAAACCATACATAAGAAAACATGTGTTTCGCACAACAAAACCAAAAACAAAACAAAATAATATAAAACAAAACAGAAAACAGAAAACAGAAAACACAAAAAAGACATCCGACGACAAAACATAAGAAACTTTTTTCGGCTCACGCTTTGGCCAAACATTTGTAGTTCTCGGCGCGTAACTGAAACTTCAAGTATACTTTCGGGCGCAGCAATTTGTTTTGCACTGCATACTCGCATCTCGCATCTCACACTCGCAGTCGCACTCATCTCGCACAAGTGCCAAATGCGAACAGCCAGCAGCCAGCAGCCAACAGCCAACAGCCTTCTCCGTGTGCAAATTGCCCCGTGAGCGACCTTCTCGCCGTCGTGCGCTGAACACCAGTTCAAGCACACTTACTTATGCATGCAATTTTGTTGCTGTAATCAACTAGCAAAACTTTACACCATTTTCGCCATTCCGCTGCTGCTCGCTGCTCGCTGCTGGCTGCTGGCTGCTGACTGCCGACTGCTGACTGCTTTTTGTGTGCGTTTGCACTGTGAGCGAATTTTCGCTTTTGCATTTCTGTTTTTGTTTTTGTTTTGCTTGTTTTGTTTTTACGTTTTTTCCAACGTGTATTATGACTTTAAGGCTGAAAGACACGGTAGGAAATTCATGTTAATTATTTCAGTCGCTGATTAATCGGCAATTGTTGCATTATGCAATAACATACAAGCAGATGACCAATGCATACTCAACTGATGACCATTTGTTCATGTTGAAAATGACTAAAAAGTTATTCATTGTTTGTTTGTGAAACTTAGCATTGATCGTTTTAAAATATATATGTATAAGAATTTTAAGGCATATTACATGCTGATCCAATGTTTTTCCCCCAAAGAGCGAAACTAATATCTTCGCTATTTTTTTGTTGTCTTTTGTTTTGTTTTCCAGCTTTTATTACTTTTTTTTCTGTAGTTTATTTTTGCCGCATCGAGTTCCGCTGCAAATAGTGCCAACATGGCGGCAATCTTTAACACTTAGGTGACTTTTTGCGTAGTTGGCGCCGAAAACTTTGACTTTGCGCAAAGTTTGCTTGGAAGGGGTGCGGACACTCTCGCATAATTACCCAGCACTCGGGGCCAACTTAATGCAACTAACATTAAGTGCGAAGCAATGTTTTGCACCATGCTCACTTCGGAAGTGAAGCAAGAAAAGGTTGACAATGCTTTTTCATTTCGTTTAGTTGCGTTTTATTTCATTTTGATTAGTTCTGCTGTAATTGAGTTGCTCGCAACTTGAATTGTTCAAATAACTCGAAAAATCCATGTTAGACTGCCGAGCAACTTGAAGTGCACAATGCACTATGAAATACACTCCTTTGAAAGATGCTGGCACACTTGGCTGGCTTCCCCGACCTGCCCAAGCGGCTGCTGTGCACAAACGACGCACTGACCTGTCTCAAATGCGACAAATGCAGCAAATGTAGCAAATACCCTCAAAAGTCAGTGCTGCTTGAAACAAAGTCTTCAAAGCTTAAATGCTTCCCCAGCTTCCCCAGCTGCCCGCCCCATTCTACTCAAATGTTGTTTTCGTGGGCTCATAGCTGAGTGCATTTTCGTAACAGTTTACTTCTAAAAAAACATGCGTCAGCCTTTTTGTTTTTCAGCCAGCTGTTGATTAACGCAAAACCTATGTTCTTTGTTGCTGGTACCTACAGCGCCTAGGGCTTTCATAACGAGGTTAAGTGTGGGGGGGGCGATTACCTTTATGACTATAGAAAGGGAAAGTACTTTTAAAGTAGTCAGGCGGATGGGCTGGATAAAGGATAAGGCTAAAATGCAGACAAAGCATGGACTGGTTCAGAGCCTTTGGCAGGATGGCATAGAAATTGTCGCCCAATCCAGGAGCATGTGAAGTCATCGAATGGATTAACCCATTTCAGTTTTACTCTTATTTACAGGTAAAAAAACGAGTTACACCTCTTGCATCGGGCAGAGGGAGGAGTTGGCACAGCACGGAAATTATATATTCAGTATTCATGTTTCAGTTTAAGGTATTTTTTCCCGCTGAATACGACAGATGAAATTTTCTTGTGGTCGCAATGAAAATAATTTATTAAAAATTGCAATACAAAAACAAAGTCTTTCATTGAAAACAGAGTTTTTTTTTCAACATTCAGAATAATTTGAATGAAACAAAGTTTCGATTGAACTGGGTTGGTTGGCTTTAATTAGGTCACTGTATAGCAAATTAACTGCTTCCATTTAAATCAGCAATTAATCTTCTCCAGTTAATATTAAACATTCCAATATATCAAAGGGAAAAGGTTTCAACTTTATTACATTTGCATATTATTTTTACTTTTTTTTTGTACTTTTTCACTTTGTATGTAAAACACATAAGCTGCCCATACATAGGCGCGTACTTACATACATATTTACATAATATATAAGTACTTTTGTATGCCTGTCAGTATGTACTCATGTGCACAAGCACACAAACGCAAATAAGCAAAGCAGCAATTACGCATATAGCGAAGCATTAAGAGCCTTGTTCCAATTTCCAAATCCACATGAATTTTATTTGGCTTAAAAAAAAACATTAATAAACACTTTTCAGCATTCATTGCTCTCGAATCATATTAACAACACTAATTTATTTAAGTTATGCAAACGTTTAGATTATTAATATTTTTTTATTAATTTGAGGAAAATTCAAAAAACTATAATTATAGCCTCTGCAAGAAAAAACCCTGATGTGACAAAGAGTTTTGTCAAGTGTGACGGGGCAGCTGCTGCTTTTCTCAACGCAATAAATTTTTGTCTTCATTTATTCACAACGAAAATTTAAAATTTATAAATCGAATGATTTTATGAAGTGAAAATGAAACATAACGGTGAGAAAATGTGTACGAAAGTCGGCATAGCAAATTAGAAACCGCATCGAATCCGAACTTTCACAACATTCGAAAATGAGAACACGGCTGTGCGACTTTTCTCTAAATGCCAACGATGAGCGACGCAATGCGACTTCTAAAGTCTTGCGAAGGTAATAAAATCCTTAAAGCAATTCATATTCTTGAGATTAATTAGAGAGCAACTTAAATAAAATATACCATGGGGAGCAATTGCCATAAAGTTCAAGCGGTTTGAAGTAGCAGCAAATACTTGCGAATACCTGGGAGTGCGAGTCACATGCGGCAGGGGACACAAAGGCCAAACTAGAATCGCTTTGACACAACGCATACGCAGACTGCGCCAGACCCCTAACTTGGTTATAAAACCAACTTGGAAAATATGAAATGAAATCGTTTAAGCAGCAAAGTACGAAAATACACATACATATGCATAGGAAATACTTTCGGCAGCACATTTGCTCATTTTACCGAGTAAACATGGCAAAAAGAAAAAGGCAACCCACTTCTTCACTTCATGGCATGCAAATGAAAACACAGGAGAAATTTTAAATTAAAACGAAGTGCAGCACATGATCCCAAGTACTCTGGTCCGGTTGACCACCTCCTTCCTATTTAACAGGAACATTCAAAGTGAGTTTTCTTGTTGGCTGGTCGGTTTCATGTTCGGTTTCTGTTTACTTTATTCTTTTATGGAATTTTTTAATATCATTTCTGTTTCCTGCTTAACGAAAGTTAAAAAATAATATTAAACAAACTTCCGTCAAATTGAAGCGCAACTTATTTCATTTGTCTTTTGTCAAGCATACTTTGCATAATTGCCCTGCTTTGCATCTGTTTTCTTATTTATTTTTATTTTGCTTTTGCCAGTTTTTTTAAGTATATATTTTATATTTAAATGCAATAAGAAATATAAGCAAGCCAGCCGACTTCACATTCATTTTGTTCTTATTGCAGTTGCGCTCCGAAGTATGCTACAGTTTTGTGCACAATGTTGCGCATCATTTTTTTTATACCCTATACAAAAAATTGGTGAATGATATATTAAAGTTGTGTAAATATGAAAGAGGAAAGACAGGTACCACACAGTATACATATATTCTTGATCAGCATCGAAAGACGAGTCGATCTAGCCATGTCCGTCTGTCTGTCCGTCTGTATGTTATGTTAAACCTACAATCACAAAATTTGCCACGAAGACTCTCCTAATCCATAGGCATAAAGGGTTTATTTTGCTACTAACAAACACCCTTTTGTTTTTTAAAATATCGTTACCATATTTCGGTTTTAATAGTTCTCGATAGTGTCCAATCATATATATCAGTATTATGTACATCGATTCACTATATCAATATAGCTGCCATAAGAACAATCGGCCGAAAAAAAAGTTGAATAAAAATTCTTTTAAATTTTTAACTGGGTACAGGGTATTCTATAGTCGGGTGCGCTCGAATATATCCCTGCCTTTCCAGTTTCTTTTTTGAATTTCAATAAGAAACAAAAGCAAACTGCGACTAGCACTAAAATGAATAGTTGCTGCAAAATGCTGTCAGTTATTTATTTGGTTGCTCATAGCAATTGCTACGGCCTAACGAGAACATTTCATTCATGTTGTACTTATTAAAGTTGTGCTCAGTGTCAGGGCAATGAAAAGCATTCGCAATGAATTTTTTATGCATAAAATTAAGTTATATAAATTATACAAGGTATACGAATGAAGTTCTCATGTCAGTGTCAATGAAGCCAGCATTTGAACGGTATTCTTTCAGCAGCGCTGAGTAACTAAGAGCAAAGCAACAATGCAAACAAGAAGAACAAGAAGAAGAAGTAGAAAAGCTGGCTCACAAACTTGCTAAGCCACACACAATACTCACAGTACACACAGTACACACAATACAAAGCTCACACAGCAGGCAAAGGCAACGACAGGCAGCAGCAGGCAACACAAATGCAGAAACCTTCAAAGCAATTCATTTCACATATTTGCCACTCCTGCCGATACGTTTGCCAGCAGAGTGTGCAAAACGACTTCTTTTGGTTAGATGCTTCTTCTGTAGTTGTTGTTGTCGTTGTTGTTGCTGCTGTGCAAAAAGTTTTTCTCTGCAACGTTTTGAATTCTTATTTTGCTATTTTCCCAATTTCCCTATGACATTTGCTCGTGCAACCTTTGCCGAGCGAAGTTTATCCTTTTTTTTTCGTTTATTCCCCACCCAAGTTGCCAAGCAGCGACTCAAATTCGAAAAGCAAAACAACTGCTTTCACGCCAGACACCAAGGTGAACGCACACTTGCATCCAAGCACCTTCAAGCTGCACTCGGATGCCCAACCAAACTGCACTTTCATTTAAATAAAAACATTCCACATTCCAAATTCGACAGCAGCACGAGTAAGCAAATAGTTGGCATTTTTTCCAACCTGAATTGATAGAATACCATTTTCATATTGTATGTAATGTGTCCAGACACACCTCGTTCACATGCGAGTTTTGATTGCCATAGACGTGTTTGCAATTGGCATCAGTGCTGAGAGCAACTGAAGTTAGTCGATTCATTGAAAACTCTTCACAGTTTTTCAAGTTGTTTAATTAAAAGTCATCTGCACTTGCAGCTTTGTCTCTGCAAAGAGCTCATCAAAGAGACCGCTTCTGGTGGCCAAAGTAGCCAGCAATTGTCTGTTGCACTTTTGCAAGAAACGCTTGACAGGAACCAATTGTCAGCAATGCCTTGCAAATTCATATAAACCATTAAATTACATATCGAACATATAAATTGAAACCTCTTATTGTCAGTGTGAACGTCTGTTTTTTGCCTGTTTTCCTTCAGTCACTTAAAGTGGCCACGCAGACAGACAGACAGACAGACAGCTGCTGTAAGTAGCGTCTTTAAGGATTCTGTCTGATATGTTTGCCTTCGGAAGAAGTTATTTGATCGCTCTTCAAGGCTCTCGCCGCACACATGAGTGCGTACAAGTGTGTGAAATTGCGTTCATAAGCAGCAGACATATGTACATACGTATGTATTTCACACTCGGCATTTAATTTTACTTCGCATTTTCATTATACTCGGTGTTTACTTTTTTTTCTCAATTTTCTTTTTTTTCGCAAACTCATCGTCTGCTCATCATAAACTTACAAATGTCATATGACAGATGGCGTGTCTGCCTGCTAACCTTTGACAGTTGATGTGTGTATGCAAAGTCAGACAAATATGAACGTCTGCACTGGCAGCAGTGCCAGCCATTTAACACGAACATACACACACACACACATATATATATATATACGCAGACATGTGTGCACATCAACGACGATGGCACACATTCAAAATTTCATGGCTGCCATCAAATAATTGGCTTTGAGGCAAAAAATGCTTCAAATCTGTTTACACGTGCATACATACTTACACACACACACACACACACACACACACACACACACACACAGACACACATACATAAGGGTATAGGTTATTATGCACTACGAACTTTTAAGCATATTTTTAATGCCATGATGTTCGTACTTTATGTTTGAGCTGCTTCTGATGTCGTCAGTACAAATTGCTGCAATGCCTTTTCATTTATTTATTTGTTTTCCTTAATTTTTTGAGCTGTTTTACATTTGTGTTTGTATACATGTGCATACACATGTATAATTATAGCGTTGTTCAGTTGTGTGCAGACTTGTTGAAAATTTTATTATTAAAATTTATTTCAACACCATCACACAAATTCGAAATATTTCATTTGGGTTTGTTTTCAAACGAATCCCATTTATTTTCAACCATTTAATTGGCTGTGTTGTCCTGTTCGCACCGTAATTATAAACTAGAAGGACTGCGGCTCTAGTCGACTGCACCCGACTATAAAATAGCCTGTACTCAATCCAAAGTTCAGTAATTTTTTTATTTTTTGTTAAATACTTTATTTTATATATGTAACGATAGCTCAAGAAACAAAAAAGTTTTTCTTAGCAAAAGTCTTTTTTCCGCCATTATCGATATTTATTATATTCAGGTATATAATTGAATATTACTTAAAGTTATTAAATCTTAAAATTGGTAACGGTATCTTAAAAAACAAAAAAGTTTTTCTCAGTAAGTATTGTTTTCGGCCGATCGATCCTATGACAGCTATATGATATAGTGAACCAATACACATACTATTGAGTTGTATAAGTAAACGTTACCAAAAACAATTAAATCCGAAAATTGGTAATAATACCTTGAAAACCTTTCTAACCTTTGCCATTTTTTGGTACAGGGTATAAACAAAAAATCTATACTCAGTTAATTTTTCACTGACTGCAAATGTTCTTTTGACATTTTATATATCTACTAGCAATCCCGGAGCGCTTCGCTTTTTTTTCTGTCCAGTTTGTGCAACCATCTTCGTTTGTCAAACCCGTTAAAATCATGAGAAAAAAAGAGAGCACATGCTTTTTCT
>JBAMBQ010003425.1:0-13448 GCA_037044495.1 Stegana nigrithorax
TTTTACTTCCGAATTGTAATGATTTTGCAGTTTATGGCGAACAGTTTCGAATTTAGAATTTCCTAACAGTATCGAAAAATGTCGCATATAATTCGTCAAATCGGCGTATACATGTTCAATAGCATCTTTAGCACCTTTAATTATGTGTCGGCAAGTCAGGTTTATGCCATGCAATAACGTATAGCGTAGACAGCAACAAAATGTTTACATACTCGTATATAAATTCCGTTCGATTTTGTTGCGTATTTATAGCGAGTTTTTATAGCAGCGTCATATTTCGCATGTCTGCACGCCGTCTTTCTGCCTAATTAGACGATTAATAATTGGCAAATTAACACCTCACTTGATTAGTTCGCACACGCCGCGCAGCCATACTCGTTTGCTTAGTTAAGTGCTGCGATATCACGTTTGGCATTGGACGCTTTTTATTTGAACTCGTGATGCGTTCCTTGATTTATCATTAATCACAACTCAGACCGATGACGATTTGTCACTTGTTTTATTTTTACTTCATTTTGTTTTTGTTTTTGTTACGCTTAACTTTATGATTTCTTTAGCTTGGCATATATGTACATACGTTTATACATATGTATTTACTGCAAATATAGTTTAATCATATTTTTGTGATTTCTTTGATGTTCTGTTGAATTGTCAGTGCTCTGTGCATGCCGTTGCCTATAAAATATATGTTTTTACAATTGAAATTAGCTGGCTATACAATTTATTGAACTATAAACATTAATTTTACACCTTATCTGAATTTTCAGAATTACACGTCTAATGCGTACAAAAACTATGCATATGACTGCTAATAGCTTTCTTAGTGTGAACCACTGTTAGAAAAAAAAAACAACAAAACAAAACGAGAAGTTTCATTTGATTTTTATGCTAAAAGGTAAAGAGCTTTGAATTTTTCAAGAATTTCATAGCAAAGCCGGCAGGACCACGCTGTCGTCTAATCAATAACTTGCACTTCTCCTTCTGCGCTGTGGGCCGCAGTTTGAATAGTACAAATTATGCTAAGAGTATCACTTACCTTTCGGACTCGTCGGTATAAAGTCGAGGGTGCGATCCTTGCAACGTAAATCCTCGCCAGTGCCATCGATCCAGATGTATGTCGCCTGCACGATATTCTCCTTCAGCGGCAGACTGAGGTAACGATCGAGTATCGTTTTGTTGATGCGCGCATTTGGCGAATCTTCCAACATTCTTGCGGACATACTGTGATGTGTGGTGTGTTGTGTGTGGTGTGAAACGACAGCAATGGCGATGGCGGTAGCAGCGGCAGTGATGGTGACAGAGACGGTCAATGCGCGTTGCAAATTAAAAACAGAAAACAATATAAAAAAAATAATTAACAAAGAGAACACAAGAAACTGAATTAAATGTTTTCACATTGCTGCTTAATGATGATGTTTCTTATACGAGTATGTTGCTGTTCAAATTTGACATTGTCATTTATTTTTGAAAAAGTTCAACGTTTTTTGCTGTTCTCTTGCGCTTTACTTGCATTTTCTGAATTTCATTTTTAATACAGACACAACGCACCTGATGTTTGTTTTTTTATTTTTTTAAGCGTAAAAAGTAACACTCGTTTGATTTAGCGAAAAAAAGGGTGAAAATTTGGCTTAGCCGCTGTTTTCTTGAAATTCTGTTTAGATTGTTTGTTCAAATTTTATTTCGAAATTCGCGCAACCGTTTCTGGAACACGACTAAGCTGGAATGCCTTATTCCAAGTCAATTTATAACGACAGAAATTGCTTTTATGATTACTACTAAATGCTTACAACAAACTAAGTAACAACAACAATAATAATAATAATAACAACAACAACAATAACAAAAATAAAGGCAACAGCAACAGCAGCGACGTCAAATGTTATACTAAAACAAAAAAGCAGCAAAAAAATATATACAGAGAACGATCAACGCTGTTGCTGCCTGCTACTGCTGCGGTTGTTGTCTGCCTGGCATTGTTGCTGTTGCTGTTGTTGTTGTTGTTGTTGTTGCTATCGCAGCTGACAACGGAGCACAGTTGTTGTTGCCTAACGCCCCAGCGACAACAACAACAACAAACATGAACACTAACGCCACCAGCAGCAGCAGCAGCAGCAGCAGCAGCAGCAGCAGTAGCAGCAGTAATAATAATAACAACAATAACAATAATAATAAGTACAATAACAACAACGATGCGCTCGTTAAGCTACCAAATGTTAAATTTTAAGTTTCATCAACTATTCTAACAAATAGCATTGCATTTCTTTTTTCTCGCATGCAATTTTGTTTTTTATTTAATCATACCGTACATTTTAGGCAATTTTGGGCTGATTTTTTGGTGCTCGAGTATACAGTAAATATAAATAAAAAATAAAATAAAATAAAAGAACAGCTAAACTTGAATTGCATGTAATATGCATAGTGCACACATTTCCTGCTGCTGCAAGCATAAATACTCAAAATGACAACAAAAACTCTCTCATATTAATTATATTGCATTTGTTTGTATGTGTGAGTATGCGTGTGTGTGTTCGTGTGTGTGCTTGAGTTACATCTTGGTGTTGTTTTTGTTGTATTTTTGCTTGCTTTAATTTTGTTGTTTGTGTCTAATTGCTACTTATCATGATTACACTTGACTTACGCATGCATCTTGATAGTTTTATTTCTCTTTTTTTATTTGGTTTTGTTTTTGCTTTTGTTTGTGTTTTATGTTCGGCTTTAGTGTGACTTTAATTTTCGTTGGCTTTGCCGTTAGTTTACGCGTGATTATCTTTGCCGAGTAATTAGTGACAACTGTGCAGGTTCTTTGATTATTTGCTGCTGCTATTGTTTGTTTAATTTGGCTTTTGTTTTGATTTTGATTTGTTTGCCACTTCGTTGCTGCGTTGCTTCGTCGTTATTCGATTTCTTATTATTCTGATTTATTATCTGTGAAGCACGCGATACTCGCACACAAATGGCAAAATTTGTACTTTTCTTTACAAACTGCCCGCAAAGTGGGCAATCAATCGGCTTTTATAGGTTTTTAACTTTGTAACATTTTTGTTGTTGTTGTTGTTGTTGTTTGGTTGTTTCTTTGCTCGTTTGTGTTTTTCTTGTTTTTATTATCTTTCCTGGCACTCTGCTCGTCGACGTGTTTATTGTTTACTTTTCTTCTCGACATGATTTTTATAGCTTATATTTAAATGTGCTAATTGACGTCTGAAGATTCTCACATTTTTATAAAATTTCTTGGCCCCGTGAGTTAGCGTGCAAGGCAAACCCCGAACGCGTAAAATTAGGCAGCAAAAGGCGTCACTTATACGCCAGTTAAATGGTTACGATATTTGCGAGAATTTTCCTGTTTGTTTTTTGTATTTTTGTATTTGACTTATATTTTATTTGTAACTTGCTTTTGGTTTTTCTCAACATTCTCTTTAGGTTTTTCATATAAAAGATTAAGAGATTATTTGTGGCAGCTGTAATATAAAAAAAAAAAATAAATAATACTGGAAATAATAATCGCAATGGCCTTTATCCAGGTTAATACGAACTTAAAAATTTGCACTTTGTACCCAAAAGCGGACAAAGCAAAAACTAAAAAGAAAACGAAACATGCCTTTCGAACATTTGTAGCTAATTGTGAATATGAAATACCAAACTCAATTGACTAAGGTCCTGTGTCATGCAAATCTGAATCATTGAATTTCTTCATAATAAACCGAAGCAAGGTTTGTTTAAGTGAAGCTATTATTATTTATTTATTAGTCCTTCCCTTTGTCCTGTTGTCGATCATGGGCCTGTCGAAGATTGATTGCCGACGCTGAAAGCCGTAGGAGATGAGTCAGAACTACAAAACCGAGCATGCCGTGTGTCGCGATGGTGTAGGGTGCAATCAAAATCAAATAGACACATAAAACGGCCGATAAGATCGAACGCCGCGACAACAGTTTTTTATTGCAATTAGCATAAAAATATTAACGAGCCGGCGGGCAATGAAACGAATACGATTTGTTTTGTTTTTTAATTAATCACAAGTCTAAGTTCGAGTTCGCGTCTATTGCCTAATCTGCGCTTCTTCCGCTGCTGCGTGGATGTCTGCCACGACTTGGCGCGTTGAATTTACAACTTCAGATTGGCACGGCACAGCTAACTACGCACATACATATGTGGATACGTCAGCGCGAGAGATGTGGCCCGTGCAGCCCATGCGGCCCGTGGTCAACGATCGTTGAGCCAACGCTTAGTCAGATGCGCCGTAGACAGCCACGCCGCTCACGCATGCCCCTTATCGCCACTAATCGCACATGGTTAACGCACTCGAGTATATGTGTGTGTGTGTGTGGTTAGTTGAGCAAGATGGCATCGTTGGCATTTGGACCTTGTCCAACAGCTTGCGTGCGACCCACTGAGCCGCGAGGCCACGGCCACGGCCACGGCTGCGGCTGCGACTATTGTCGCCATGCGTTCGGTTTATGACGATCGATCGAGTTGATATGGTTCGAATTGCAGATCGTAAAAGCGGCACGTTGAGTCTCCGTCCGTGCATACCCGGGCCAATTATCAGTTATCCTCAACGCCGTTGCCACTTGGGCTTGGCTCATAAAAAGCAATAAGATATGCGTGTTTTATTTTTAGTTTTTTTCTTGTAAGCAAAGTAATCAAAAATTATGAGCAGTCGCTGTGAATCATTGTTTGGCAAAGATAGGCAAGTTGCGGGTGAAAGATTGCCTACACCTGCGCATGCACAATGTCAGAAGGATCCTGTTCACACATTTGAGTCGGCAAACGTGAGTTGCTTGGCGCGACTTGATGCCAGCAGCCAATTTAGCCAAACATCCCAACCTGATCCAAAGTCGCTCACAGCGTCGCTGCGACTGCGGCCTTGTGCTGATCCGTTGGGTGTGGCAAGGTAATCAATCAAAAGTGGCTTCTTTTGCATAATTTGTGAAAGTGAGCTAACAAATGGCTAATGTTCGATGTGTGTGTGTGTGTGTGTGTATGTGTGTATGTTTGTGTGTGTGTGTGTGTGTGTGTGTGTGTGTGTGTAGGGATAATTGCGTAAAACCTTAAACTTAAATGAAAATATCAAATAACGAAAATGTTAGGCGTACAAACAATCAAACAAATAGACGCACAGACAGCACGGACGGACAGACAGATAGCAATACACAAAAAAGCCTGTGCTCAATTGAAAGTTAGCATGGGTAACTAAATTCGCTGTAATTGCGGATTGAATTGCGTGCAATCAGCCATCATCAGCGCCGAACAACGTCAATTCAATGCACACCCGGAGGTTGTCGATGAACACGACTGGGACTGGGACTGGGGCTGGGACTGGGGCTGGGAGTGGGTCTGGGATTGGGGCTGTGGCTGGGGTCGGCAGTGAAGCAGCACAAGTGCCAAACGAGCAGCAGCACAACTGAATCGGCTGATCCGTGCCTAAACATGCAACGCAGCTGAGCCAGCAGCTGGGCGGCGGCAGGTTTAAATTTAAAATGTTCGCTTCAACAAAAATAAAAACAAAAAAAATAATAGAAATAAAACAACAACAACAACGAAAAAAGGAAAAACAAAAAAGATGAGCAGAGAACCACGTGATGAGCATTCAACACCAAGCTGCGGGTGTTGGGGCCATGCAATTTGGGGTCAGAAAGACACGCACACCCACACACCCGCACCCACACACCCGCACCCACACACCCGCCACAAAGCCATGCGCGCGTTTATTCAATTTGCAGAACAATTTTTGAATTTGCGGAAAATTTCAACGAATTTGTGACTCTTGTTTCTAATTTGGTTTTCTGTTGCTTCTTTTTCTAAAATTACATGCAATAATTTTTATCATCTGTATTAAATAATAAACTGTGACGAGCCCCAAAAAAAATGCAAAGAAACAAAAAAACAAAAATATAAATAAAGCATAAATCAATTTGGCCTTAAAACCGAAAGCTTACGTAAGAGATGCTGCGACTGTGACAAGGACAGGGACAGGGACAGGGGCAGGGGTAGGGGACGTGCCAGTTGAATGGGAATCAGTTGATCGACTGACATTGACGTTGCATGCCGCTTAATGCTCCGCAATTTCCTTGACTTGCAGTGCACACCAAATGATTCCGGCAGCGCGCGCATATCAAATTAATGTAATGTATACAATTAGGAGATGCCAGCCGTAGGTGCTACTCATAAAAATGGCAACAGTGCCAAAACCAAACAAACAAAGAAAACTTTAAGCAAATATGAAAAATGTCGTTTACATTTGGTTTCTACCTTAGGCAACATTTATTTGTTTTTCTTGTGTTCTCATTATAGTATATACATGGGGCCTTTGTAAGTTGGCTATAGGGTATTTAGCATATATACAGAGGAACCTCACAGATGCTGCACTGTGTAGTTGGATGTGTGCTCAGTCCCATTCGTTGGGATCGATGCGCTCCGCTTTCGAACAGAGATGCGGGTAATCGGGATTGGGGCCGGTCTCGCAGTCCTCGCCTGCTGTTCCGCAGGAGCGATAAGCCGCCTCGCCGATCATATTCGTTGCAGCGTAATTGCACGCGACGAGAAAGTTGAAATAGTAGCCTCCGTATCGGATGGCAGCGCAGCCGAGCCGCATGTTCCGCTCGTTGACCAGCACCGTGAAGTGGCCGATGGCGCTGTGGACACACACACGCAAGTGATTAGACACACAGCGGCCACACACACAGCCGAGTAGCCATATGGCATATGCAATACTTACGGTCCATTGTAGTTCTCTGGATACTCGTCTATCTGGCCTTGGGTCGTACGGGCCACCTCGTCATACCACATGTCCACAATTTCCTGCAAGAGGGCCGGCATGGCGGCGTCTAGGAAAGGCATGGAGGAACCCTCCCAGCCAAGGCTCTGCCCGGAGAAGTGGAACTGTCGAGTATTGTGGCACGCATCGTGCTGCGATCGACACTGTTTCACATTGAGTTTGGCCAGCGCGGCGAGTTCATCGTCCCAGGCGATGGTGGCCATGCGGCAGGCAGCATTCAGATGGCTCACCTTGCCCCCGGCAATGATGTTGCGCTTCTCGTTGTGCGCGTCGACCAGCAGCTGCTTGAGTTTGTCGCTTAGCTCGACTATTTCCGCATCCTCGGGGCAGCGAGCGGACATGGCCTGCAATTGTAGAGCGCACATGAGTTGGCGGGCAACGAACGCAGACTTACAGGAGGAGGAGGTTCACGGCTAATTACTGACACCCGCATGTCGGCAGCCGATGTGGCGCTTGTCCCCGCCGCAGAGCAATGCATCGCAGTAATCGTCGCTGGAACGCGTGCCTCGGCGCAGGATGTGCGCGTGGCTTGTGGCCAGGCAAAGTGCACAAATCAGCACAACTGTGGACACGGCAGCCATGGTCTCGATGTTGCGCTGTGGCATAGTGCTGCTAGTCGTGCTGTTGGAAACCTTTTGCTGTACTGCCAAGCGATTTTATAGCAAAAGTCGACTTCGTTTTCTGGCCAAGAGCCGCACTATGACTGAGATGACTGTGATTTGTACGGCAAAAGCTTTGATCTTTGCAGTCCATGTGTGCGCTTTCCAATTAGTCAAGGCAATTGGCAAGCGAATCTTGCCTGGGCCTAATCAGAATGAAAAGCAATAAACGTCGTCACTTGAGCGGAATATACGCTCTGCCGGCGCCGGACTGAGTCAGCGAAGTAAGATATTGCTTACGAACGCGAACGAAATAGAACTGAATGGGACAAGTTAATTCTCGTGTACCTTTGGGGTTCAATGAGAAGATGTTATATGGAGACATACTTCTGGGTGTCATTACAGTTATGAAAAGCAACGTGCCTTACTGTATTATGCCAGTTGAGACCGCATTGTACCGATCCTAATTGCTCTGCAATGACAACTGTGCCCGCAATTGGATTAAACGCTGCAATGTGTGAACATGCGTTGGCAATTCTAATCATAAGTTTGCAAAGTGTGTCATGTGCAATAGTAATGTCGGATGCAAATGATGCGAACAACAACGGAGTCACACAGAACACAAAGTTCAGAAAGTCTGCGGACAACGGGTGCACATTTCAGCCAGTCTAATATAGCCAAAGGAGATTTGCAGTGCAATATGATAAACTCTGCAGCGTCCTTCGTCGTCGGTTTTTCAACTCCACAAAGCCATAATTCCCACTACAAAATGATAGCAATGTTCTTTCGCTTGACTTTATAGGCTAATTCACACTTTGTGTCATATCAAAATAAAAAATAAAAATATAGATATATATATATTATAAGCAAATATTTCATACTAATGACAATTTATTTGTAAATGTACTACAAAAGTATGCAGCAAATTTGAATACTGCCTATTCAGAATGATTTGTGCAAGTTGCCAAAATGCATTGCATACTTTTGTGAGCAACCATTTATTTTTCTAAGTGCGACCATCGCCGGGGTTTTTGGAAATTGAGACCGTGTAATTTGTTTTTATGGTATTTTGTAAAGGGAAAAATTTGTGGAAGCCATTGAAATGACCAGTTAGGATGACAAGCATGTGTCATATCGGAAACGCATTATTTATTTAAAGTCTGCTTGTACCAGCTGTGCCGATTGGACGTGTAATCTGTGACGGATTTTTGTCAATTGTGGCTTCTTAAAACTGTTCAAATATTTACGTAATATTCGCAATATTTAATATTTATGGCAGAGCTCCGGGAGTTGACGGCGTCCGAGCCGTTGACACTTGTTGAGGAATACGAAATGCAACTCGACTAGTGCCAGGAACTAGAGGCCTTTAAGGTGAATGCGTCAAATGCGTTGGTCGATTTTTAGCGTGGGTCCAGGATTTGCGACCTAGCCAGCGACACCTGGTGCTTAACGCCCATTGTTGGGGCTGTTCAAATAATTTGCAATGAAAGACAAAGTATGTTTCGCATTTGTTGTTTTGCATGATGACTTCTTTTTACATTTAATATAAATCATTTGGTGTGGGACAACTACACTAATTCCATATACATACAAATAATACAAAAATGTTTAAGCATTCGTTTTTTTCTTTTTCTTGTTTTTTGTTTGTTTTGTTTTGCTAAGGCTAAGAAAAAATATTTATAACCATAATAATAATAATAATAAGTAATGTGAAAAACAATTGAAATCGATTACGCATTATTTCTGTTATTTTCCTTCATTTTTTGTTTTGTTTTTTATGTTCTTTTCTTCTTTTCTTTGCTTTATTTGCTTCACACTGTTGTTTTTGTTTTTAATTGCGGCTTTCAGTGTTTTATATATATATGTATATATATGCACGAGTAAATGGTGTGCTGCGGCGCGTATGGATGTGTGTATATATATATACATTAATGTATGCTTATGCGAGTGTGTGCCTGTGTGCTTCTGTTTGCGTTTGTGTACGTGGGTGTGAGTGTCTGTGTGTGTGTGTGTGTGTGATAGTATATGTCGTGGCACTAGAATCGCTTCCTTTCCTGTCGTCACGCTTGAATGCACGTATATGC
The DNA here is from genome assembly GCA_037044495.1 of Stegana nigrithorax. NCBI lineage: Eukaryota > Metazoa > Arthropoda > Insecta > Diptera > Drosophilidae > Stegana > Stegana nigrithorax. The sequence continues at coordinate 9,456 of JBAMBQ010003425.1, forward strand.
ACACATACACACGTTCGAACTTCGAATGTATGTAACACGCGCGCTCCCAGTAGCCCAAGTCTGGGTGACTCACCTCGACAGCTGATAGACACAGCGACAACTCCTACCTACTTACTAGCTTCATACCCCTCTTCTACTATGCACGGACAAACAAATACGCACGCACGCTGTGTTTAGGGGCTGCTCTTGATCATTCGAGACGACATCTATCGTCGACGTCTAACTTGCCGGCCCTCGAATGCCAAACAAGATTCGGACGCTGCTTATTTCTATGCCGAGTGCTATATGATTTTGATTCGGATAACAATTTCGAATTGAATGTTGCTTCTGTTTTAGTTTCTTGTTTGTGGTTTGACTTTTAAGGTTTTTTTGTTGAATTGATGTGTGTATATGAATGGCATCTGAACGCTTTGTTGCTGCTTATAAGTTTAAAAAAGATGAATTTGCTTTGTTTTGTATTGCTTTGATTTGATTTGTGCTCAAGTATGGAATTTTAAGTGCTCTCTTTGTTTTTTGCTGATCGTTCTTTAGCGTTTATGACCGCTGGCTGGATTCACTGACATTAACATCATCATCATCGTCATCATTATCACCATCATCGTCATGAATACTCATGGTTAAGAATATCGCCGCCACCGTTGTTTCGTCACTGCTGCTGGTTGTTTTATTGTTTTGCTTTTCTTTGTTATTTTCACTGATAATGTTTTTGTAGTTATCGTCTCGATCGCTGTTTGGCAGGAATTATAATTAATCATGTTGGCTAACATGGATTTTCGTTAAGTTCAGTTTGTTAGCAAGTTGAGTAGGCTTTTGTTGTTGTTATTTTATAAGTTCTACTTCTTTGTTATGTTTTTTTTCTTTTATGCCAATAATTTATTCTTGCTTAGTTTTAGCTAAGTATATATCTAAATATTGCCTTCCATTATTGCGCTGAACATGCACACGCCGCCACGTTCACCAGTTTACATCTCGTGTACTTGGGTAGGCCTTGTCCAGTTCTCTGTTCTTTCTTTTTTGCTCTTTATTTTGCTTTTGTTAATTTCTGTTGCTGCTGCTGCCGCTGCTGCTGTTATGGTTGTTGTTGTTGTTGTTGTTGTTGATCTTTTAGTGTTGAAGTAATCGTAATAGTAGTACATAGGTAATAGTTGCAATAGTAGGTAGGTAGGCAGAAGCAAAGCGGTACTTAAACCTAAGAACAACAACTTTTATAGGCGGGCGCTTTTTCATTGTTCCGACGATCGATGACAACACGTTCGGGATTCTCGGATGATTCACGCCCTGATGTTTTATCCAATATGGCCTCGGCAAGTTCGCAGAATGCACGTTCAATATTTATGTTGGACTTGGCGGATGTCTCCATAAACCGTATGCCGTGCTCGCGCGCAATCTGCAAGACAACGCATAAAGAAAGAAAAGGAATATAATTATCAAATTCATTATATTCAATTGCTTACAAATTAAAGAAAACAAAACAAGCAAAAAACAAATTGCGCGAATTACACCCATTCAGTAATCGCTAGTTCGTTGTTTACTTGCGGCTGCATCAAAGAAACTTATTTGCTATTGCAATACGAAACCGCAGCAGCAACAGTTTGTCAAATACAACGATAGTAGCAGTACAACCTCAGTTCCCGATTGTTTTTCAGCAATGTGATACACAGAGTTAAAGCGCTGCAAGGCCAAAAACCAATACCAGCGTCATCTGCGCGATTATGATACGTACCGCTTCTCCACGTTCTTTGCTCACGACACGTTTGTCTGTCATGTCGCACTTGTTGCCCAGGATCATTTTCTCCACATCCTCGTTCGCATGCTAATACGGCAAAGAAGGCAGATAAGTAGGAGAGAAAGAACGCACGATAATTAAGCGTTTGGGATAAACTACGACGTATGAGTGACTTACCTCGTCTATGTTTCGTAACCATTTGACTATGTTTTCAAAGCTTTTCTCATTTGTTATGTCGTAGACGAGCATGATACCCATGGCACCACGATAATATGATGTGGTTATAGTGTGGAATCGCTCTTGGCCGGCAGTATCCCAGATTTGAAGTTTGATCTTTTTACCCCTGAGTTCAACTGTTTTTATTTTAAAATCAATTCCTACAATGGAAAGTTATGTTATTAGTCACATGAAGTCGTAAGCGAAGCATTATTGCATATTGACATTCGTTGGGCGGCACGCAAAGGCAACAACTACAAGTTGTCTATTAAGGCACTTGTTAATGACCCAGACGACGCAAAAAAAAAAAAAAAAAAACAATAAAAAAAAAACAAAAACACATGACCTTCTCGAACAGCAAACCAGTATGTGTAAGATTCAAGTCCAAAGACCAAGACTGAAGCCAGGCACTCTAAATGCATTTTCTGCCCGTCCAGCCGTTTGCGGCACAATCGCCAGCCACGCCCATGTTGGCGCACTTGTCACGCGAATCCTTTATAAGCGGATCGTCGACAAATTGAGCTGGGTGTATTGCCTGCCTTTGCGTGCGTCTGCGTGATTTTTTGCCACTTTACTCACCTATTGTCGAAATAAAGGTGGAAGTGAAGGCATCATCGGAGAATCGAAAGAGTATGCAAGTTTTTCCAACGCCCGAGTCGCCAATCAGCAACAGTTTGAAAAGCAGATCGTAGGTTTTTTTTGCCATTTTGATATTAACTTGACTTTATGTTTTCTCGATTGCTTTTACAATAAGCAAACTTAGTTGATTCGCGCAGTACAATATTAAAATGCGTCTATAAAAAATTTACAAAAAAAAACACACAAAACCAACTTCTTTAACACCTTGTTACGTTCTCTGGAACAGATTGTACTAAAAAACACCAGATTCAAAAATAAATAATGCATGGTCATCTGTGATCATGTGTCCGAGCAGTGTTTTTGTCAATTATGAAGCCAAAACTAGTTTGCCAGCACTGGTTCCCTCAATTATGGCAAATTCATTATAAATTGACTGTCTATGATTGAAATGCACGTCGTTATTGAACAAGTCAAACATAACAATGACAAGAAGATACACATTCAAACAACTAACAAATCACTTTTCTAATAAAGTCAGAATAACATAAAAAAATCGTACTGAAGCGAAATACATCCTTACATAAAATTAGCGTATTATTGGTTCCAAGCACTGGCAACTCTAGTGCGATGAAGAAGCAGAGAATGGTAATCAAAGCAAGTGTCAAAAATTAAGCTGCTTGAAAAAAATTAAACAAAATTTTCCGGAAAACTTCGGAAAAACTACTTGCTGAAACCAAGACGCATGGCCACGAATAATTGCTAAGATTCGTTTGTTGGCGGTGAACGTATGCCTGTGTGCCAGGAGTCAAACGCCGCCGCTCCCAATTAAAACAAAGCTGAAAGGTGTGGAGGTGTGTGTGTGCGTGAGTGTGCGGGAGGAGGAGGAGTAGCAGCAGCAGGAGGAGGTGTAGATATATTTAAAAAAAGTACGGCGGAACGCGAAACAAAATAGCAAGCAGGTAAGTGGGTTTCAATAGCCAACCAAAAACCAAGTGAAAAAATCCGGTCAAGTCAAAGTAAACGATCAATTTTGATTTGACATTGCATCGAATGCATGGTGACAGCGGTTACAACAACAACAAAACGAACACGAACAACTGCAGTCAGTATGACCGCAGTACCGCTCCGTTCCTCGTTACGCCGCACCGTGCCATAGCTAGTCGCCTTTTATGGCCTTTTTTTCGTAGTATTCTAGCGACAACTTGTCCTGTATAAGGATAAAGGATTAAAGTTTAAAGGTAAACACGTAAATGACGAATCGTCAACAACTACCGAAACATCCAAAAAAATAACATTTCCCACAATTTGTACATATGTCGCATAAACAGCTGCGAGCTGCTGCCAACGCTCTCTCTCTCTCCCTCTCTCTCTTAATCCGCCTAACATGGCTTGTATGAGACCCCAAGTATGCAAGTGTAGGTAAAGTGCCGGAATTGTCCTTTCTTATCCGCATATAGATTCGTTTTTATATT
>JBAMBQ010003426.1:0-16278 GCA_037044495.1 Stegana nigrithorax
AAGCAACAGCAGCACAGGCAGAACCATCAGCAGGTCATGTAAAGCAGCGCCTATATACTCACTCATATATACACATATATATATATCGTCGACGTCGACGTCGTCATTTCTGCTGCGCGCTGACTCAGCCGTCAAACATCTGTTCGTCTGATTTTGTTGCAGTCACTGCTTTGTTTTTCTGCTGCTACCTACTGCACGTACGCGAAGTACACTGTATCGTTCATCGCTGCTTATCTATTTTTAAAATCGTCACTCGTTGCTTTTGTGCTGTTGCCGCTTTAAATTGAATTAAATGTCATGCTTGCCTAAGAGTTCGCCCTTGCGGCTTTTGGTTATTCTATATGTATGTGTGTGTGTGTGTGTGTGTGTGACAACGTGTTGTTTTTTGTATGTTAACGTTTTCTTTTTAACCTTTCTTTTGCTACTAAAAATTCATGTAGAAAAATTATTAAGCAGCAGCAGTGACACATCGTTGAACAGCTGTTAGTGACATTGTTTTTGTACTTTTTTATTTCTTTTGTCTGATTGGGTTTCTTTGTTATTTTTTTTTTTTTTTGTTTCTCTTAATTTTCTGATTATGCCATTTGTTTTTGTTTTTTTCAATTTTCCGTTTTGTTTTATTACTCCATTCGATTTTATGAGGCAGGTAGCGTCAACTCACAGACTTACATTTTCAGCAGCACTGCAAAGTGAATGTCAAACTGTATGTTGCGGAATAATCGTGTGGGCTGCTTTGTGGCCTATAAACATTTTCTCCTTGATTAACCTTTGTGTCAGCTTTTATGTTTTATTGCAAATAATGCAACGGGCGTGTGTGTACATTGACCAACTGGCCGCATGTTTTGCCAATATGCCAAGCCGTGTGCGCATTATGTGAACAATTAAAACACAGTGACACGTTTTCATTAAACACTCGCTAGCAATTTTAATACAACAACAACAACAACAACCACAAGAAAACCGACCATAAGCACAGCAGAAACAGCCACAGCAAAAGGAACAAAACAAAAGGCCAAAAGCTGTCACTGTTGCCTGGCTGATAACAAAAGTTGTACAAGAGCAACACATGCTCGCATGTAAATTGGACCAAAAGTGGGCGTGTGCGCACTTTCCACGTATTACATGTGCGTTTACAGCGTTGACAAGTTTATTGAGTTCTTTGCTGTTTTCTTGTTGTTGTTGTTGTTGTCGTTGTTGTTGTTGTTGTGTGAAAATGCGTCGCAAATTGTACGGGCGTTTGATATTGGCTGCCCATGCACGTTCATATGTACAAAACATATACAAGCCTGTATGTGTGTGTGTGTGTGTGTGTGTGTGTGTGTGTGTGTGTGTGTGTGTACAGGATGTTTTCTGTTGCCGGCTGCAAGCTGACACTTGACTGGCATAAAGCGTATGTAGTGAACATTTACGCAGCATTTGCTGCTCTTGTTGTTTTCTGTTGCTCTTGTGCTGGCGCTTGTTGTTGACATTAACGGTACATCAAATGACGTTAACTACATAAAACTCAGACAGACAGCTGCACGCCGTATGGCTGTTACCAGCTTACACATACATATATGGCACAAAGTACTGTCTCAAAAAGGTGCACCTCCAAAATGTGAATCATACCTACGGGAATGTAAACAGTGTGCGGAAATTTCATTATTACAATATCAATAAAAAGTTTATGAACTTCAAACTTATGAGAAGTTTAATCAATGTACATATTATTAATAATGTCTTTGTCTCTATGTTATAAAGTCGCTCTTTAGGCAGCGTATTGGAATCTCTAAGCGAATATTCTTATGTTTGCAGATGTTAATACAAGGGAACTCATGAAGACTAAGAATTTAGAGATTTAGTGCATTTGAGTATTTGCGAAGTGAGTTTAAAATCGGTTTATCATTTCCCATATCAAAAATATAAACTTTTCTTTAAGTTCATGTACTCGAGATAGCACTGTAGCGCTGCTTGCGTTACTACGGTGTTCTCTTCCATGCAACCAGTTTTCGATAGCTTTGATCTTTTTGACCAACATCACGCACGCGTTGGCTTTGCCATACGCCTTCCTAACATGAGCTAAATTTCAAACCCATGTGTATAGTTTTGTGCTAACTAGGCCGGAAGTCGGTCAGCAGCTACAGAGTGGCCACCCAAAACGTGTCACTAGTGCGAAATTACTTTTTTCCCACTGACAACTTGACAAAAGAAGCAATCAAATGTTTTTAGTTTCTTTACCATTTAATCTTTTTTTTTTGTTTGTGTGTTTTTTTTTTTTTTTGTTCTTTTTTGTTTTTTGTTTTAAACATTGCTTTATTAAGTTTCTAGTGCAATTTGCACTTTTTATATTGTTTAAGACATAATAATACAAAAAAAAAAAGAAACAAAAATAGAAAATAGAAAATAAAGATTCAAGAAAATAGGTGTAAGTCCTGCGTAACGAAAAGTTCTAAGTGCACAAATCTCCAATGCTTTGTGAAACTTGCAGCTGTTTGATTTTTGCGCAGGCGACCTCGGCCGCGCATCGTGTAGCATACGTGCAGGCGCTGTAGCGCGCGCATTGTCATTTCACAAAAGTTTACAATATGCTGCACAAGACCTACGTACTTAGAAGTTTTCTAGTGTAAAAGTTCACACTTTTCTTGATTTTTCTTCATTTTTTTTTTTTTGTTCCATTTTGTTTCTTTTTTTTTTTTGCTTTTTTTTTATTGTTTACAAATTATTAAACTTTTGTTGATAAAAATGAGTGTGCGCTCCAAGCGAAATTGCATGGAAACGTACAAATATGCAATAGATGCACGCGCGACTCGCTCAAAAAATGTAATATATGTTGTATATATAAATGTTATATAACAATTAACTGATAAGTGACGGCGGCGATGCCGTCGTTGGCGTGCGTTGTTGCTTTTTTTTTCTCTTTTTTTTTTTTTTTTGTTTTGCTTTTTGTGTGCGGGAAACATTGCCTCAAAGGCCGCATGCTTCTTATCAGCAAAAATTGCGTGGATGTATACGTTGTTTATGTTGTTGTTGTTTTGTGTAAAGGAAACGTTGTTGATAAGTACATTTACATATGTCATAAATTATTGTATAAAAAATAAAAAAGAACTACAATATTATTAGCATGCTTCAGTGGCATACTTGACCAATCCAATATTTGCCGGGCTACCCTTGCGCACATTGCGTGCGAAGAATTTTTATGCCAAATACATTTGACTAAACCTTTTACGTAAGGCCAATCTTTTTAATTAAAGTAAATTCCTTAATCAACACCTAATCAATATTTAAAATAAACCTTAGGCCTAATTGCATAAAAGAGAGTTTTTCTAGCCGAGCTCAAAATATTTTTGTTATTATTATTATTATTATTATTATTATTATTATTATTATAATTCTTCCAAGTTAGTCGGATCGGTCTGTTGTTAAGCAAACTCCATGTATCCAATATATAAACAAAGCTCCCAGTGGATTTTTGACTGCAATAACTCGAATCGAAATGAGAGATCAATCGTTGCTACCTTTAACATGACTTTTCTCTCTTTCTGAAGTAATGTTGCAATCACTATATTTGAGCATATATGAATCTGAATCCACAGTTATGGCCAAATGATCATATCGCATATAAAGACTCTTTCTGGCAGAGGATGTGCGTTGTTCAGTTCATGACGATTTGCTTTGGACAGGATTTTTACCACAAGCTCCTACTTGTGGTATTCACTCATATAAGTTTCAAGTTTAGTTTCTAAATTTGAGTATTCGGCACAAGATTAGACAACTGTCCATATGTGAATTCACACACACTACAAATTATCTTCGAAACACCATGTGTCAGTTGAGGACAAGAATGTTTTTACACTGTAATAGCTCAGAGATCGAAATGTGCAACTAACTGTTAAAAGTGCTGCACACCAAGTCTAGTGACAGATCAATCGTCTCTGTTGTGTCTTGCAAATCAACTTTACTTAATGTCATGCATGATAAGCCATGCCTGTGGTTTTATATATTTAACAGAAGTTGCATAAATCTAAACACGATTAAGTCTCTGGTCTGTTGTTGGTCTTGTGTGGGAATGTGCATGAAAAGCATTTGCGCATTTGTCCTGGGCCAGGAAGAATATTTAATTAAATTTTCAAACTTGTGTGCATACGTTACTGCAAAATGCAATAGAGTAAGCTGTGCGGTAGCATTGCCAAGGCATGCGTTTTGATCTGAGATTAGTTGATTTAATTATGAGCCGAAACCAAATAAAACGCATTGAAGGTGATTGAAATATTTGTTGGAAAATTAATCAAGCAGATAGTTTGCATAATTATACAAGTACACACTTGAGTTGGTTAAGCTGAGTGCCGGAGTGCCAGAGTGCAGAAGCACCAAAGTGCCGGAGAGCCAAAGTGCAAGTGAGCGACTTTTGGAAATTAATTAAATTGCATTTTGAGCTTAATTGACTTGAGTGCTTTGGTGTAAATGAATTATGACTATTTGCGTGTATATGTAATTAAATAAGATGAGCTTGTTCTTAGTTGTGCAGGCATGCAGGCCGCTGTCCGTTGTCCGTAAGATAAAACAATAATATGTAATAATAATGCATACTTATAGGCGCCATAATGCATTTGCCCATGTATACACATTGAAGTGACGTAAATTGTTGCTGTTGGCATGGCAATTGTCGATATTTTAATTATGCATTACGTTAGCTTAGCACATAATTTTTACTTTCACATTTCACAGCCATGTTGGCTGCACTTTTGCACATTCTGCACTTGCTCTCACTGTTTGCCATTCGCTTTGCCGTTGTCGTTGCCTTTGCCGTTGCCTTTGCTGTTGCTGTTGTCGTTGCCATTGCGGCAGTCGCGCACTTAAGTGTCTTTTGACACACGAAATTCATGCCAAATTAAGTATGCTGCAGCAACAATTTCGTTAGTTTTTATTTTTATGCCTCACAAAGGTAACCACAGCCCAAAAACCAAGCATCGGTCAGCATAGCAAAATCAACTGTGCCGCACATGCCACACATGGCACACACTAAAGCCGCTGGCAGCATATGCAGCCTCACAGCATGCACGTGTGCTTTAAAAACGTAAAAAGTGCAAAAACAAGTGCAAAAAAACTGGTGCAGGGGCCAGTGGGCAGTTGGGCAGGGGAGACTTGAGCAAAAAAATAATAATAATAAACACATGCAGTTGCTGCTTTGGCGGCTGGTGACTGGCAGGACATGCTGCCGGTCCAATGTATAAAATGAAGTTTGCAATGGCAGCGCATAAAAGACTCGCCACATTTGTTGCTAGCTTTTTATGCAATTTCCCAACATTGACTTCGTACGCCTCTGCTTGCATCTACTCACACACACACACACACACACACAAGCACATGCATGTGTTCTCATACACTCATACGTCGTACGTCTGCGGCTTTATGCGTTTTTTGTTGCACTTGTAGTCGTCGTGTGCTCGTGTCTGTTAGTTTGCAACAAAATGAAAATGCACTCGCTATGCTATAAAGTCGAAAAAAAAGAGTAAAAAATAAAAAAATAAAACAGAAATAAAGAAGAGTTAAAACCGTGTACAGTAAACGTCAAATTTAACAACAAGTTTAATATGCTGCGCTGACTCTTATTGAACGAACGCTGCAAGTGCTGCCAGTCCCGGCTGCCTGCATAGGAACAGTTAAACTGTTAAACATAACAGAGGTAAACAAAAACTTTGTGGCTTTTCATATGAAAGATAGTTTTTTCGACAAAAATAAAAGAAAAAATGATATATATTTTATTACTCAACAGAAACTCATTTAAGCTTAACTGCTTTAGTTGTGAGGTTTCAGCTTTGACGCTGACATATAACCTAACCTAACTGGAAATATTAGCAGCAGTTCTTGGATATTAACAAAGATCGCACACACACACAGACACAGACACCCATGGAGTGCTGCAAACTTCTAAAATATTTATTAAGCGTTTGCCTCATTTCTGTTTTTCTTTATTATTATTGTTCTTTACTCACAAATTAATGTAAATAAAATTGCGAATAGCTCGAAAAGTTTCATATTTTTTAACCCACACTATAATGATGAAATTCATATAAGAAGAGAGCGAACAAAAAAAATTGGCATTAATTAAAAGTGTAAATTTCATGGTTTTGGCCTGGAATAAATAGCAACACACATGATTAACTGCATGCAGTGTCTAGCACTTGACTCATTACATTGCATGCCATGCATTCCGTGTGCTGCTTCTCTATGCAGCCGCGGGTCATATTGTGTGGGTGGCTAAGGGTGCACAAGTGCGGCGCAGGCAGCGCCATGCCAGACGTCTAGACAGTTTTTGAGTACTTTGCAAGCAATGCACACACAAAAGCACACCCGCACACACACACACACACACACACACGCACACAGAGTTACGCGTTTGCGACATATTTCATAATTAGTATGAAAACAATTTGAACTTATGCAATTGCTGCTGCTGCAGCACAGAGGCAAATGTTGGCAGCTGCACAAAGGCTTTGGCCTTACTTTTGGCCAAGAACATCATAACATATCAGCGACGACGATGACGACGGTAACTGCTGCTGTATGGTGTTGCTGTTTTGGGCATTTGGCTGAAAAAGGATTTTCCCGTCTTGTCCTGCCTTGCCTTGCCGTGACTTGACTTGGCTTGACTTGCTTTGCCTCGGTCTTACGCGCATAATCGAAATTTTAAATAAGCATATATTCCGTTTTTTTATTTGCTGCTTTATATCAGCATAAAGCATAAAAAGCAAATTTTTATGTACTTTTTTCTTCTTGGCTTGCAATGTTTTATGGAGTATACCGCTGCGCTAGCCCACATGTGTATTACCAAAGCACTGCCACAGTCACAGTGACTCACCCCCGATCCCATTCGTCTTCTCTGTCTCCCACTGCTGTGCGCGCATATTTATGGACCACATAAAAATTATTGACATATCCCTCAAATAAATGCTAAAAAGGATACATCAATGCCAGTCATCTCTGCATCTGTCCGTCCGCCCGTCTGCCTGTCCATATATCCGCCTGTCAGTCATACGCTGGCAGTGCTCAAGTTGAAATGCTTTCCCTCGCTGCTGCATTATGCGCGCGCGAGCTTTGACGCACTCTGCGGCAGTGGAATGTCGTAAATGCAATTTGATTTTGATTGGAGTTAGATTAAAAGCACATAAACATTTTGGAATTAAATTGCAAGTGAAGCGTTTCTCGCAGAGTATTTCTTTTCTTTTTTTTGCTTTCCTTTCCTTTCCCTTCCCTTTCCTTCCCATTTCCATTCCTTTTCTTTTTTTTCGTTTTCTTTATTTTATATATTTTTTTGTTTTGTGTTTATGTGTGCAATGTCTTCCTTCTCCTTTTGTTTTTTACGAGCAAATCGTTTTCGCCTCTGCATGCGCACCTGAAAGTATGCAGCATTTATTTGCACTGTAATTGCTTTTGCTGTAACAAAAAACATTTAAAGCTACTTTCGCATTAGGTTTTTGTTCGCTTTTTATGCTACTATTTTTAATGCAGCAACGACAAAAAGCGGCCATAATGTTATGTAACAGTAGAGAATCAATTACGCGGACATTCCGTGTCACATAAAGTTCCAAACTAAATTTCTACGAATGAAGTCAGCAGATAAAGTCGGTATAAAAACAACTGGTAGGCACAACGCGAAAGGACTTTGGCTTTTATACACTTACGGTTTTGCCTGAGGCAAATTACAGCTTTGTTAGTGCCACAGCCATTTGTATAAGAGAATTTGTAGCTAAAATACTATATACAGCGAAATCTCCCAAAACGCACAGCTTCTATAACTGAATATCTCCCATAAGCAGACAAAACACCGCGTTGGTGTCCGGTTATGGAAGTTTTTACAGTATATATGTGCATATAATATTACAGTTCCACACAGTGACAAAAATGCTTAACTTCGTTAGGTTTAAATTTTCAAAAAACAAAGTCATTTTATTTACCAGAATTTTATGGCGGCTACCATGAAGTAAAGTTTAGTTTCAGTAAAATCAATTGTATTGCCAAGAACTTCAGCAAAGTACACGTCGTTAACGGGTTTCGAACTTGACACCGCGTTCCATTCACCTTCGGGTGAACGGAATAAATTACATAAAATCTAAGAATAATTTATGCGGGGAATACTCGATTTTTTCTAAGAATTCCCGTTTTTTTTTATGTTGGTGACCCTTGTACACAGTTCTCTGTAAGGTTTAAAGTTGAACTTAGATTAGATTAAAAGAACAATTTTGTTGCGCCAAAGTGTACCTTGAGCGCTACTTTACTGTGCAATACAAATAAAACGGCGCCCATGAGTATGCAATAATATTTGCATATATTTATGTTTTTATGCTCAAGCATTCGTGTGTTGGCAGGGGTGTGGATGGGAGTGAGATTGAGGATAGCATATACAAACCCCATACAAGCTTCCGGCTCGCCAAACAATATGCCTGCGATTAGCTTCCGTTCAATTTGTTATTTATTATCATGTAGTCCGTTGTGTCTGCCATGTTGTATCTATCTACAATATATACGCATATATGTGTTGCTAAGCATTGTCGTACTTTTGCTCGCGCAATATTTACGCTATGCGTAATAAAATGCAAAATCAACAGACACACGCGAACGCTGTGTTTACATCTAAATAAATATATGTGTAAATATATACAATATATGTATATCGACTATTGCTATTGTATCTTCGCTTTTATTGCCTTATAATATTTTTATGTACTGCTTTAGTCACAGCGACAGCATGCCATGACAATTGACTGCGACAATATATGCACACGCACACACATTCACACATGCATACATACATACATACATACATACGTAATACTATGAACTAGCATAACTTGCCATAAGCCATTTGTTTTGTCTTTTGCTTTTATTTAGACAATAGCCGCCGCTCCGCCTTGTATGTGTGTGTGTGTATGGGCTTGTTTACTAAGCCCATAACTATTTCGTTGTTGGCTAATAAAAATTGACTCTAGACAACGCATATTTATGTGCGCAATTAATATACAAATATACATTTATTTAGTGAGCATATTTATTGACTTGTTTTGACGCTCGACTCACTCGCCTGTGACGCCTATGTACATACAGACAACTGAGCGACAAGACGAGCGGCCTGTGCGCATACCTATGCGTATATGAGTGCGCTTAGAGTCCTGGCGCGCATTTAGGCTGCATTTGGCGAAAATTCAATTGTGCAAATGTATGCAAATGTCGGTATGCATTCATGAGCACAACACAACACAACACAGCACAGCAGAGCACAGCACAACAGAACACAAAACAATGCGAAATTCATCAGTGAGCCAAAATGGAACAACCGAACGAGCAATGGCCGAAAACAAATGCCCAGCTATGCATGCCAGATGCAGTTTCATCATTATCCTGCTGTCTGCTATCTGCTGCCTGCTGGCTGCTGCTGTTGCACCTAATGTTATTTTTGTGTGCGTATGCACATCAGCATTGTGTTGCATGCCTAATGATGCAGAGCACACCTTTTGCAACAAAGTGTTGTGTTACCGAACGTGCAAAATACCTTCTTTCGTTTTTTTTTTATCCATTTTTCCTGTTTCTTTTTTTTTTCTGCTGTCTGCTTTTTTTTTTTTTGCCTATAGCATGTGTGCTGAGCCAGCGTGCAAATTAATACGCTTGTTTTTGTGTTTTGTGTCTGTCTTTTGTGGCATTTTGACAATGGTCGACTGGCGCATCTATGCACGCATAATGCAGTAAAGATGATTGAGTTGCATACTTTTGGACACTCTGCCATGCGTAGAGCCGTGAGCATGAACATAAGCGTGCGCGTGAGCGTGTGAGTATGAGTCACGTATGTATCGTATCTGTGGTATTCCTTTCTCTTAACCAAACACTGTGCACATATGCCAGTGCTGCGAGTTTGTCTTCAGCTTTTGCTGTTCGAGCATGCGGCGTATGTGTATGTGTGTGTGTATATATGTGTAATGTACATGTAAAACTTGTCGCCAACGGAAATAGCAGCAAATGTAATTTTTTGTCAAGCATAAAGCTGTGTTCTTTTTTTTCTTTTGTTTAGTTTTTTTTTTTTTTTTCTTTTACTGCAAAAAATTTCATGACAACACCAACAAAGAAGTAAAAAAATCAAAACCGGCGCACAAATACAATAACGATTCAAGCGTGTACTAGTCGACTTCCGTTTTGGCAAGGATATTACCATAGTCTGCTGTTGTTGTTATTGTTGTGTATTTTTTACTAGCAAATAAAACCAACATGTCCGTTTCCCTTTACTGTTAAACCCCAGGCAGGCTCACTGCACTACAATATTCACAATTTTGTAAAGGGTGACTTGGTTTCTTTTCGTTTATTTTCCTCTATCTTTAAAAAAAATGCTTAAACATGATTTATTTAAAGTTTAATCTTTTGCCAAGCACTAATTACTCTGAACTTTTTGGTAGCCTGGGTTGCCATAGGAAAGAAAAATTTTAATAAAAACATGGCTGCATATAATTTCGCATATTTCATTGTTTCGTATTTGGGTAGTTCCCTTATGGCGAATGTAATGAGATACTTGACAACCCATGTCATCTTGTTTGTGTTCGAGAAATGCTCGTGGATAGTGACATCGTTGCACTCTATATGCCAATTTCATTATGACGGCAGTCACACCGAAATCTTCCACTTATTGCCGCATCATAGAGTTGACAAAAGGAAAAAAACGCACCCTTTGTTTGCTTTATGCAAGTATTTTGACTTAAATCGGAAATCAAAAATTGCACTACTTGGTTAGTTTTCGTAGCCTGTGCCTTTGTTCGCATGTTGATGCGCAATCGTCGTCACTGTTCTGCTGCAGGACGAGTAAATGGCGACATGCAGCATTTACATATTATATTTCGTTGTCAACGTTGCATGCGTTAAAGGACATGTTCGCTACAAAGACTTATCGTGCTTTATGCAACGAGAAGCAACAAACAACAACAACGACAAAAAACCCGAAATGAAAAAAATAAAAAGTTATACTCTGTGCCTGCTTTCACGTAGTTTTTGGCATTCCTTTGTGCAATGTGCAACGCCAAAAAGTTTTCAGCATTTTTCGTTGGTTAAAATGAAGATTGAATCCGAATTGGCTTCGTTTTGCTTTATGCAAGTATTAATTTCCTTAGGCAGCTGCGTGCGTGTATTGGCAATTTCCACTTGTCGACATTATTAGCAATTTTTAATTAAAATGCAATGGCAAACGTATGCATGCACACGATTTCAATATCCTGTGTGTCACACAGGCCGACAGTCAGGCAGGAAATAAGTCAAATATGCACATGTAGTACATACATTAAATAGTGAACAAGCAATTATATTGCCAATAATATTTGTGTACATTTGTATAACTCGCCGCATCGAAGTTTGTAAATGACCTATTTATGTATGTAGAGGAGACCTAATGTCCAACAAACTTTACTCTCAAGTTGACATATCTGACAGCGTAGACGGTTACAGCAACTTCCTATGCCACTTCATTTGCTGTTCGCTGTTTGCTGTTTGCACGCGCAAATATGTGAAAAATGTTTGTCTTCGGCGTCGTCCGCATTGCCGCCGAAGTCATCGCCTCCTTGCTCATTCTCGTACTTGTGCTTTTCATTGTCAACGTCTTCGCATTTGTGGTCATCGAAATGTTTTACAATTAATGAAGCCGCAATGTCCATTACACAAGTGGCGACGTTTGACAATTCGTTTGCTGTTGACACATCCTTTGCGTATGCATGTGTGTGAGTGCGTATACATGTGTATAAGCCAAGTGGGGACAGACGCAGAGACAACATTAAAATCGGTCAAACCGCAACTATATTAATTGCTTGCGACATTGATGTCGCCAAACTGACAGCATTAATTGATAATACGTTTTGTTTACACACACGAATGCCCCATACTGTCTCCGTTCCGTCTCCGCATTGGCATTGGTCAGGCGCTGAGAAGCGCACATAAGGCAAATATTAATTAGTTTAATTAAAATATGGCATACTCAGCAATTTTACTCGTACATATATTTATTTTATTTTTTTGTTTTGTTTGAATTTTTTTTTTTTTTTTTTTCTTTTTTGTTTTATTGTTTCGTAAGTGGTTTAGCTATGTATAAACAAAGCGTAGACAGCGCGACGTCTAACAAATTAGCATAATGTAATTAATGAGCAAAATTCAAACGCATGTCAGCAACATTGAAAAATGCCAATGTATACTTTTGGGCGCAGCTTTTATCGTAGTCAAAACAAAAAGGCACATTGTTCTTTTACCGTTAGCAATTATTTGCTTTAGAACATTTTTTATGCTATCATTCATGTCGTGACTGAGAGGTCAGTTTAGCATACGAGTATTAAAAATTGTAGTTAGTTAAATGAAAGTTGGCACTTTTGTTGATTCCATTCTGAAATTTTTCAGCTTATACATTTTTCTAAACTATTTCAGAGTGTTTATTGAAAATAGATGATTTACTAATTTCTCTGCTTTACAACACAAACCCCTCTGAAAAGGAAATTTAGGTTTTTAATGAATGGAAAAGAATAAAATTTCTTGCTCTCTATCCCATCTGCTAATTTTTTTGAGAGCGATAATACAGAATATAGTACGAATCTTTTTTGTCTTTTATGTTATTGTCACGTTGACTATTTTTGGATCAAAATTGAACAGAGTATTTCAATTCCAAAATTAATATTAAATCGAATGATCAACGCTTTACATAAGTCAAAAAAGTTGAACACAAACTTGTGTTGCTGTTCGAAGACTACTCTTTTCTGTTTTGCACGCCAGTGTAGTTGCCTAAACTATCTAACTGTTGGCTATGTAAACTTCTATAAAAGGCTATGTATCCTTTAGCGATTCACCGTCTGCTTTGTTAGCAACTTGGGCGACTTTGTCGCGTTAACTTGTCAACGCTTAGAAACTTGCCCACAAACAAAAAGAAAAGCTGTATATGAAAAACCGGAAAACACAAGAAAACGTATAAACTTAATGAATAAATAAATAAAAGCTAAATAAGTTTTACTGATTGATCATCAGACTGGCAGACGTGCGGAACATTCGATCGTTGTAATTTAAAAGTTTCCGACTCGTTTCTATTTAGCAAATCTTTTACTATGCCAACATGAACTGCTGCACCGTAGTTCCTACAGTTGAGTAGTTGTTGAGTTCAAGCGTAAATAGCATAAACGAAAATAAAATAAAATCAAATCCAATCAAATATACAAACTTACACTGCTGCACCACTGTGCGAAAGATGTACATACCTACCCACAGCTGTATACATATGTACACTGCACTACAAGCGACAAGCAAATGTATGTACACACGTGTAGGATGCTTTAAGCATTTAGCAAAAAATCACGGCTATAAGCACACACACACACACACACACACACACACACATACACACCCACACATGCATATAGCTAGAACGCATTGACAGGCTGATGGAGGGTTGGCTGTTTGGCTGCTTGGCTGCTTGCTCGGTTAGTTGCTTGCTTGGTTGGCCTTTGTGTTGTTTGCCGCTGTTGTGGCTTTACATTTGGTTGTTGTTGTTGTTATTATTATTGTAGTTGTAGTTATAACTGCTGTTAGCATAGCTGCAAGTGTATATTTGTATACGTGTGCGTGTGCATGTGTGTGTATGTGCTCTTAGCGTGTCGAGTGTGTATGGTCAAAGTTAAAAGTAAATAAACAACATTTAAGGTTACTCTTTGGCTCTTGCCCTTGCTGCTGCTTCTGCTGCTGCTGCTGTTGCTTTTGCTTTTGCTTACGACAAAATGGAGCGATAATGTCTGCCAACGAGCAAAAAGAAATGTCAAAATGTCATTTGATTGAAATACGATAGTGACTTGGCGTAGTTGTTTGTTGCTGCTGTTGTTGTTCTTCTTGTTGTTGTTTTTGTTGTAACTATTTGATGTTTGTCTGTGCATAAACTTTGTTGACAGCAAACAGTAGCAGAATCAACTTGCGAAAAGTGGAAGCACTTTCGAGCATTTTTTCCTTTTTACTATGTTTTTTTTGTTTTTTTTTTTTGTTTTTGTTTTTTGACCCTCCTATACCTTCCCAAATTGCTTGCCACTAACTTGTTATATGTATTTTGTTATGTAAATATTTCAAAAACAAAAAAGAAAAAAAAACAAAAACTCAGTTGTTTTTAAAACAAACACGATTTAGCGCAAAGGCCGCAGCAATTGCTTGGCTTGATTGTGTTTAGTTAGCTAAAGCGTTTTGCTACGCTGTGAAAATAAAAGCAATGCACACTTATGTAGCTTTAAGCCAAGTTGGCAATTGACCATTGCAGTTTGCACTGAAAACATTTTGACTGCATAAACTAACCACTTTTGCTTGTGTTTTTGTTTCCATTTGCAGACCATGTGCGTGAATTCAGCTGCGGCAAGCTTTACTATCGCACTTTCCACCTGAATGAGGAACGTGATTCACTCTATGTGGGCGCCATGTAAGTGTATTAAACCGAAAACCAAACTAACAACATACAAAGAAAAAATCACAAAATTAAAAACAAACAAATACTAACAAAAAATATTTAATCTCTTTGTGCACAGGGATCGTGTGTATCGTTTGAATCTGCAGAATATATCAGCCTCATATTGTGATGTAAGTATAAAATCCAAAAAAAGGAAAAAAAAAAGAAAACACAAAAGCTGAACAATATTTTAGGCATAATTAAAATTTAATAAACATGCTTAGAATTTAGTTTGCCGTACACCAAAAAAAGAAAAATAAAAAAAAAATACCGAATATAAATAAGTAAATAAATAAAATAGCAGCTAAGCACATAAATTCATATAAAAACAGTAGCAAATAAAAAAGTCTACCCATGCGTCGCCTGTCGTCTGTGCGCACGTGCATTTGATGAAAGTTGCCGCCTTGGCAAGCACAAAGCTGCTGACAGCGTTATAGATTTATGTATTTATTGTTTTAGCAACTACGTAGCATCTAAAAAAATTGCATAAATTTTTAATGCGCCAGCTATTCCCAAATGATGCAGTAAAAACCGCAAATCTAACTAACAAACCAAAAACAAAAACAAGACGAGCTGCTGCTGCCCGTTTTGTTTTTGTTTTGTTTTAATTTAGTTGTAAATAAACAGGGAAAAAAAAATCAAAAAACCGAAAAGCAAAAGTAGGAGAAAAAAACGCAGCATGCTTTTAGGCGACTTGTGTTTGTACAGCGCATCCACGAGTAGTAAATAAATTGTATGGTAACAAAAAGCATATTGTTAAAAAATTCATTTAGTCAAAGTTCGCCTTGACATCTATGCACTATGTGCGAGTGTAAGCGCAGTTTGTTGTTGTTGTTGTTGTTGTTGTTGTTATTTTTATGCTAGTATTGGGCAACGTGTCCCTTAGGCATTTTGTTGTTGTTGTTGTTGTTTTTGTAGTTGTTGTTTTTACGCTCTTTATTTTGCTGTTATGCAGTAGTTTACCATGCGCCATTGCAAATGGCCAAAAGGATTAGAGCAGCAAGCAGCTTAAGCTCTGCCAAAAACAAAAGCAACACAACTCGCAACTGAAATCCCAAAAAACTCTACCGAAAAAAAAAGATTAAAATAGAAAAAAAAGAGTAAGAAATATTATAGCTGTGTAACCTTTTAGGCGTATCAAATTTTCAACAGCCCGAGCTATAAGCTGCACAACGCTAGAAAATCTTTGATTCCCACAAGTAAATGCGAACGCATAATAAACGCAAAGCAAAAAAACATAACAAAAATATGCTTTTTACTACCTAACGAAAAAATCCCAAAAAAAAAATAAAAAAAAAAAAAAAAATACAAAACAAAAACAAAATGAAACCAAAACTCACAAAAACAGACGAATAGAAAAAATGAAAAGAGAGAGAAGAGTAAAAATATGTTAAGCGCAAAACCTTTAATACGCGTATAGGGATTAAAATTATATGTTGCTTGTCTGTACAGTAGAGCAGCAGAAATTGTGTGGCAGGCGCTTGGCTTGCAGCGTCATTAAATCCATTCAACTCGCACAAATAACCTTTGCGGCAATGGCAGCCGCAGCCGCAACGACGGCGACGGACTAGTGCTGCGCTAGCGTTTGTGGCTGATTTGGGAGCGATGGCAAGGCACAAGACACCAGCCAGGGCAAGGTTAGGCTAGGTACAAGGCAAGGCAAGGGAAGAAGGCAAAGCCAGTCAGTAGTCAGTAGTGTTTATGAATTTATGCCGCCAAAGTTGTTTTATGGCAAAATTCTACGATATCTTTCTCACACATACACACATGCACAAGCAACGTGCCTTGCGTATTTTGGTGAAAAGCGTGAGCAGGTGGCA
>JBAMBQ010003428.1:0-39321 GCA_037044495.1 Stegana nigrithorax
TGGATTATCCTCGAAAGCCACTTCCTCACCATTAAGCCACATACGATTTTGTTTAAAGCTTTCAGACGCAGCAATAGTCGTTTTTGAGCACATCTGAAGCAGAAGAGTTATTTACACCAAAAAATTTATTTGAAATCGGACAACGATCTGAGTGTTTACCTCATCAGTACTTAATGTCATGCTAAGCGAGTCATTAATAGGCAGTATCAATTCCTCATTTCTTTTGCCCCCTACAATAATAAAGGATTATCTTCATTTGAATCCGATAGTCTTTTTTTAAATATCTATACCCTGCTACTTACAATATTTTATTAGTGCAATATTTACGGGTGCTGTACAGGTCGCGGAATACATCTTGAACAGTAATCAACGCTTGCGGAACTTAAATAAGAATAACATTAAATAAAATAAGATCAACGTCCAAACTTTCACTATTTATTAGGAAGAGAGCACTGTTTTTTCACGCATTGCGTCAAAATGAGAAGGAACGGTTTTGTGCTCTGTAAACTATTCCAGTGAAGCAGTGGTGAACAATATATGACGTGCTGACAACCCTAACTAACCTTACTGTCCCGGTCCGTTACCGAATGCGTTATGTGTCAAAAATATTGCTCTGACTGTCAAACTTTTAAGACTTAAAATTTTGCTGCCTAACACTGGTGTCAATGTAGGTCAATTATACTAAAAGTACATGTATTATTCTGGGATATTTTGTTTTTTTAATTGGTCACACTAACACAGCTCATCTGGATTGGATATAAAAAAAATATTGTTTGTAAAAAATAAAAAGTAGGTGGATATATACATTGATCGACGTAAATAGGATTACTGGCAAGTGGATATAATAATAATAATACTTAATACGATTAAATCCAAGCTGTGGCTGCAAAAGCCTTCTTGTGTTGAGTTCGAACAACAAAAAAATAAAAATAGATACAATCATTGAATATGTAAAATTTGCTAGGAACTAATCTATATCATTAGAAAGTTATTGCCAAATTTAACCAAAAATAGCAGCTGTTACTAAAATTTTGTACATTTAAACTATTGCTTTGGATTTACTTATAAAATTTTTTATTTTCTGAAGGCATCATGAATAACGGTTTTAGTACTGGTGAAGAAGACTCCCGCGGTGGGCACATGGATCAGACTTGTTGTCTTATTGACGATATGGAGCGCTGTCGCAATCCGGCAGGGTATGCTAGCTATAGCAAACGTATTCAGAAAACAGTTGCACAGAAGCGCCTCAAGCTTAGTAGCGATCCAGTAGCGCAGCATATTTATATCTGTGACTACCATAAGGGACGGATTCAGTCAGCACGTACGAAGCGACGACGTAAGGACTCTGAAGACGACAGCAATGAGACAGACACCGATTTACATGAATTTCCCGATCTGTATCAACTGCAAGTCAGCACTCTGCGTCGCTATAAACGCCATTATAAAGTGCAGACTCGACAGGGCATGAAGCGCGCTCAACTAGCAGATGTAAGTGAATTGGCATTAAACTTCATAGGCTTAGTTAATCAAAAAAATTAAAAATTTTTTTTCTTTCTATATTAATTAGACAATAATGAAACATTTCAAGACAATACCAATAAAGGAAAAGGAGATTATTACATTTTTTGTGTACATGGTGAAATCGAATTCAAATAAATTGGACCAAAAGAACGGCATCGGAAATGATACAACTTAAAGGAAGTCAATTAATTTATTTTTCATATACATATATCAAACTTTATATATATATATATATATATATATGACTTTTTTCGCCTTTTTTGCGACGTAATTATAACTAATCCTATTCATTGATAAATAGTCCTGGTTCTTTGTATAGGCACACAGTCGCTTGGTGCTCATGTAATATTCCCTTTTAGTCATTGTATTTACTAAATAAAAAGTTGAATTGAACCTCCAATGTTAATATTTACCAAATTTTCATGAACTTTATTTTTTATTGTAAATAAAAATAAATTAGACTTGTCAACTACTTAGTATGGCTATTACAATCAGAATTTAAATTCAGTTTACTTATTGTCAGAGGACAGATTGTAAATAAAAACTGCATTGTTAAAAAAAGATTTATATGTATAATTTTACATTTATTGAAAAACAGACACAAATTTAACAAAAAAAAAAAAAACAGTTGATGGTAACACTTCAAATTTATTTTTGTTTCTAAATTAATTTATTTACAAGTGAACAAATACAAACAAAATTAAATCTTAATAGTAGTGTAGCATGCATTTTCTGCCAGTATAATATCCCCTTCATCTAGTTAAATTTTGCGAAATACTTTGGTTAACGCTTCCGAATCGCTTGAAACTTATAATATAAATCAAATAATACTCAACAATATGTCTACAAAAAATCACTGTAGCAGTTAGAGCTTACCTGCGGGTGACTCCATATTTTCGTGGTCGTCTGTAGAGCTACCATCGTTTCCTTCATCAACGGACTGTAACTCAACATCGTTAGGCAACCACTGATTTACTGACTTTTCGTCTAACTTGTCCGCATTTTGGCTATCACTTGAGACTTTGTAAATAGATTTTGCTAAATCAACGCTCTCTGGTTCAGTTTTCTCATCACAAACTTTAGTATGCTTTTTTTTGACGTTTTGCTTTTTGTTCTTATTAATTGTTAATAACTTGCTAAAGCCAACAAATTGGTTTTTTTCATGTTTAGATAAGTTTTGTTGTATGATCTGTTTTATTTGGTTCACCACTTCAGCGGCACGCTTCGCGGATACTTGTGCACATTGTTGAAGCACAGATACATTTGCCAAAACAGAGCCACCAAGGTTCACAGTGCACATTTCCTTATAAGAGTTAAAACCGAATATTATGCGAGATTCGGCGACATTTTCTTCCACAAGAAGTGGATCGACCAAAGTGTTATGGCCATTATTGAACACACAGTGAGTTACAGTAACCGGATAATGTTGCAGCGCAACAGTTAAGTAATCCTTTTCGTCGGGCCGATATACACGTAAGTCGCCGTCGACAATGGATGCCTCGGGTCGACGAAAATGCATTAGCGCAGCAAGCACTGCTGCTGAGCATGTATCTGAAGAAGTGAACATATAACAAGTTGTCTTTTTAATATTGCTGAAGCCTTCGTCACTTCAAATCATCACATACCATTTAAATTACCATCATAGTTTAGAATTGTGACGTCAACACGCAGCACCCAGACATGCTCCTCTGATCGAATGCATAAAGATTCTAATTCAACGCAATGTGATTCCTTGAATGTGCGCTCTAGCAAACGATTGAGCAGCAATAGTTGTGTGTCATAAATATCAGAATTAATACAGGCAACCTCGCCCATTTCAACATTAATAAAAAGTGCACCTTCATTTGGGCGTGTTGCTTTTGGCACACCAATTTCGCACTTCACTTGGACAAGTACTTTGGTTTCACCCATGGACACCAAAGCACATCCCCAATCACCGCTAAATTCAATACATAATTTACGGAACTCATTGCATTTCCGACCATCAATGCGCAAATTCTGCTTCAGCGCTGTCTGAATGAAATTCGTTTCAATATTATTTCCTAAACGTTCCTCAGGCATTTCATCGAACAAAAAAACTTATTTTTGATAACTTAAGCTTTACTGCAAGCAAATAGAACAAATGGGTATTTGTCAATACGTGTATTAGCACGTGGAGGCACCAATGCGCGAAAATAAACTTCCTTTGTCGAATAAAAAGACTACAAAATGTTCCATAAAATAATATTAGTTAAATGCTTTCAAATAAACACCAACCACAAAACCCGTAACCTGAACGAAATGAAAAACGCTTAACTCACATCACACCGGCACCTCAGATAATTATTAGAGAAGTGAAGAAGAAGCGATAGCTTATGAGATTGTAATGTTAATGTTAATTTTAAAGTCATACAACAATTTTGTGCGTGCGTGTGAGAGAGATACAGCATGGTAACAGTCACTTAACATCAGGGGAAGCATTCTGTTAATTTAACATTTAAAAGATGGCTTCCAGGCCCTACAACAAAAATTTTCACGCGAAATTGCCGTGCTGGGTTTTGATTTTATTCATCGTTCTCTTTAGAATACCTCTATTTTATAATTGTAACGTCATATAAAAATTGCTCCTTGGTCCGATTTCTAAATTTTACGCTGCACAACACCAACATACGTTAAAAAATTCAAACTTAAATCTCAACAAAAGTGGTACATAAAGGTACAAGTGATATTATTAGAATTGGTTTTTGCGCTTTAAATAAATTTCTGTTCGATTTTTCAAAATGGCTCAATTAACTAGCTGAGTGCATGACCTGTTGCCTTTATAACATGTACTAATTTCGCCATTTTCAGTACATTTCATGATATCCGAAATTTCAGCTTTGAATACACTGATTTCCTATTCGTGAGAGTGGTCCAATTTCGAGAGAGTAAAAGGACCAGACGGCTACACCTATTTATTACACCATACTCATCGTCATTCCAGGAGCGTAGTGAGGTGAAAACTCTTTAAAAACCGGAAGACCATTTTAGACTCAATTTGGAAGACCGTATTCCCTTTCAACAACACTGAATTTTTTTTAGTGGGTACTTTTATGATTTTATAACTCACTTAACTCAGTTAAATGTACTTTATATTTCTGTTGCTCAGTATATTACCTTGCATATGGTAATATTTCAGCAGCAGTGCTGTTCTCTTTTGATTTATTTGCTATGCCAACAAAACGTACATGCGTCATGGTTGTCAGGGCGCAAAAATACTCATAGAAAATTTGGGGTGTGTTGTTCCGTGAGAATTCTCACGTGAGAAAAAACAAAGACGGTTTTACGTTGTTCATGACTGCTTCTGAAGCTTTAGTGTTATTGCACAGCACAGTTTTTTCTGCTGTTGCTTCTCACTCACGTTATCATACTACTTATTTGTACTTTAAAAGTACAACATATTTAAAGCGTCCGAAATTGCGTTTGTAAACAATTATCGTTTTGTTTTAGTGACAAGATAAAAAATGTCGGAAAACACAGAAGATGATACACAAGTATAATAAAGATTCGGCATAAATCAGCACACAGAAACTGAGCATTTTTATTTAAAGGGTACCAAGGAGCTTCAGGAGGACAGTACTCAGAATACTGGCAACAATTTAGAATTTGATCAGAACTCGTCAAATACTATGAATTCAATGGATGCCAACAATGAAGAATATTCTGATTCTAGTGATTCCAACAGGGAAGACGATATGGAAACAGAACAACTGAAAAAATATGAAGAGCTAAAAGAACATCTCAAAGCAAAACCTTTCGATTATAACGCCTATGTGCAACTTTGTGAGATTACTGAGTAAGAGAATTTTGATTAATTTAATATTTATATTAGTTATCTTAAACTTATATCAATTAAAGCGAACTAGGTGATTTGGATCGGCTCCGATTTGCATATGAACTTTTTGCGGGGGCCTACCCACTGACTTCCGAGTTGTGGCTGAAGTATTTAAATGTTCAAGTTGAACTCGCACAATACGATTCTGAACGTGAAGCAGTATGTGAAATTTTCTCGACTGCTATCCGAGATTATTATAGCATAAGTATTGCACACAAGTTAGCTGAATTCTTATCAAGTGCGGAAGGTGGAATAGATGAATCTCTTTGGCCAGAGTTGCTTTCTGTTTATGGTTTAAATTACTTTAGCGGGCATCACATATTCAGACTAAAACGCGAATCAATTGCTAACAATACCAAGTTTAGCAACTTAGAAAAGATAAGAAAAACAATTGAAGTATACCGATGGGAGTTGAGAAACCCTTTAGAAACAATTGAAGGGACTTGGAAAAAATTTGGCGAATACTTAGATAATGAAAATTGTAAAGCTTTGTATTCAATAGCGGCTGCTGAAATGGATGGTACCTACACGGACTTCAAAGCAGCATCAACAATGAGTAAGAAGTTGTCGACGTATGAAACACGCCTTGCTGAGGCGGATATTGAAAGTAGCAATGCTGATAAAAACTCACGCGCATATGTGTATTCAGAATATTTGACATTCCTGGAGAAAGAATGTGGTAAACGGGAATACGAACTGACCACACTTCATCAGTTACGTCAAACCGTATATGAACGCTTGGTGGCCGACTATTGTCTATTGCCGGATTATTGGCTAGCCTATATTGACTATGTAGAAACACGTGAAACAGTACAGTTACCTGAGATAATTTTTTATTGCCAAACACCGTTAGAAATCACTAAGCGAGCATTGCGAAACTGCAGTGCCCAAGTTCTCTACATCAAGGCTATTCAACTTATGGAGCAAACTGCGTGTACTGAAGACAAAGTGCGTGAGTTGCTCGAGCAGGCGCTGTCTGTTGGCTTCGAGGATCCAGACTCTGAGGTGGCTATCTATTTGGAGTATTTAAGTTATCTAACACGAAACACTGACTCTAAATCAGAAGAGCAAGCTAGTGAACTGCGAAAGAATTTTGATTGGGCTTGGAATTATTTGGGTCGTCGTTGGGGTGTGTTGGCCGATACCAATTGTGAAATTCTACAACTATGGGGCACTGTTGAATATGAGTTGCTTAACAACCCATCGGCGGGACGAGAGCTTTGGAAAACAGTAATGGGTAATAGATTTACAGCTTGTTTTGTATGTCAAATGATAAATTTTTTTTTCACAACAGGTAGTTCAGATAATAGCAGCAATTCAGCACTGTGGGTTCTGTTCGCAAAATTGGAAGCTCATCATAGCATGACAGAGGTTCGCAAAATATTTCGCGAAGCATTAAAGGAATCGACATTGGATAATGCGACAGTAATCGCTACCAGTTGGAAGCTTTTGGAACGCACTCAGGGTACAGCAGCTTCACGTGCAAGTTGTTACATTACAGTAAATGCATTACTGAAGAAACACCTTGAAAAGCATAAAAAGCCAATTGTTGATGCGTCACTTGCCAAACGAGGGAAAAAAGATTTGAAGCGCAAAGCGCAACCAACTGAAAATGAAGGTGAAGGAGAAGATAAAGATATTGCTCATAAACCTAAAAATATGAAGCTTTTTGAGGAGAAAGTAAAAGAATCCAAAGTTACGGAGCAGAAAAAACCAATGGTAGCAGAAAAAGCAGAGATCGATCTGACAAAAGATAATATTCGTGTATTTTTAAGTAACATAGACTATAACCTTAATGAGCAGGATGTGCGCGATGAGCTCTCACCTCATATGAATATCTCTAATATAGAGTTAAAACGATCACATAACGGCAAATCTCGAGGCTTTGGTTTTATGGAACTAGAGAGTCCAAATGAAGTCCAAAAAGCATTGCGTTTTGATCGTCATCTTATCAATGGCCGTCCCATATATATTTCACTTTTGCAACGAGAAGCGAGTCAGCGAAAGAAATTTGATTACGGCGAAGGCAAGGAAAAGAACAAACTTTTCGTCAAAGGTCTACCTAGTGACTGTACGCAGCAAGATTTGGAGCAATTGTTCGGAGTATATGGCAAAATTTTAGATGTACGGCTGGTTTATCATAAGTAAGCTAGCCAACGAAGCAAATCATGCAGTTTTAGTAACTAATTTCAACTTGCAGAAGCGGCAATTTTAAACATATCGCATTTGTTGAATTCGAACATGAAGCTGATGCTGGAAAAGCCTCACTTGCTTGCAACAAAGTAGAACTTCGCGGCGCTACGGTAAGCAACGTAACTTTACGTATATATATACTAAAAAAAAAACAATTTTTTTTTATTATTTTTGGACACAGCTAAGTGTGGCCATCTCCAATCCACCACCACGAACTACCGCGATGGATGTTGATTTTAAGATACCTGTGTCCGACACACACATTCGTCGAGCGGCTAAGCCGCGCTTGGGTTTGATACCAACCGTAGTTCGCCAAAAACTAAATTCTGCACAATCAGGTGCAGACATCAGTACTCCAGAGCCCAAAGTCAAGTCGAAAAGTAACGAGGATTTTCGTAACTTATTTAAAAAATGAAATAGTCAAACATGTAATATTGAAGTATATTCATAGAATGAATGAAAAAAACAAAATTATTTGAACAAGTTGCTTATAATTTCATAAATATACTAGCTGATAATCGTTTATGTGGATAAAATTCTAATGTCGTTTTCACTTGCTCCGATGCTTATAGGTTGAATTATGCTGTCTTTGTTGTGATACGGTGTCACGCCTTTATTTTTGGCTATTAAATGGGTGATTACTCAACGGTTTGCTTTAAATACAAAATCTCTACCATTCGCTGTCTCTCCGCCTGTACATATAAAAGCAACACGCTGCTGTTTTCTTTCGGGTAAATTTTTGTTTCCCCATCCTTCAATTTTACATCGCTCAACTAATCAAATATGGTGAATGTCCTTTGTGTAAAAAACATTTTATGTGATAACATGTGCAGGTGGGGTCTATTCCAGACAGCCTCTTTATAATCTTTCAAGTTCGTTTTTAGTGTAATACGTCACAGCTGTGGTATTGGTAGTTTTTTATCCGTTATATTAAACTGTGATAAGTGCTGGGAAGCAATGAAAATATGATGATCATCTTATGAAGTTTGCGAACCATCCTATTTCATTCTGTCTAAATTTTGCTTCCGAACTAACTGAACCATTTAAAAAAATGTGCTGAGGTTTTTACACCGGAATACCCAGCTGTGAGCTGGGATAATTCAGTATGAAGGATTGGCTTTATTTCATATTTGACATGGATGTTAAAATGAATCGTTATGAAGATACATTTGTAAGGTTCTTTATTTTAAAGTAAAATTTATAAAAATAATTATCATATCATTTAACTTTGGATCTACAATATACTTAACTAATATAGTGAAAAAGACAAAAACGAACGACATATTAATGTGTTTTAAAGTACCGTTGAAATAATGGATTATCACATCGATAAATTTGAAATTTCGCCAACAACAATCACCCAACAATCTGAGTGACAGAAGAGCGGCGTGGTCCAGCAATATTGCTTAAATAATCTTCAAAACACTTTACGCCGTCGATAAATATTATCCGCACTTACAATAGAAGTGCGTCAAGTTGTTTAAAAGCACCGTTTATATGGGCATAGAACATTCAACAGAGACTAATGGCCTTTTTCTTAATGGGAAGAGTGTGTTATTGCGTTTGGGAAAGATTTAACTAATTAAAAAAAAAATTTAATAGCAATGTTAAAAAGTAGTTAACCTAAGCAACGTCGGGAACAGCTGCTAATCTGTATGTAAATACATAGAAGGTCTTGAACTTAAATGCGACTTTTAAAATGACGTAAAATTTTATAAAATTTTTTTGCTGCTTATAAAGAAATTGTAATACTTAATATTAAACGCGTACAACAGGGAATATAAAAAATGTTTTGGTATTTTTTTTTTGTTTTATTTTCCGGCTCGTATAAAAACAAAAGTAATATCTATATGTATGTAAATATAAAAGTATTATTTTACCACTTTATTTGACATAATTAATGTGTGCACGTATTTATTGAATTTGTTTATTTAATTTTTTACATATCACGGCATTTAGCGGAGGTTAATTTGATTTATCTTATTTTATGTTTCACTTTTTGATTAGACTTCAAATCTGAATTCTTGTTAAAAATCTGAAAAAATATATTGTTCCTCCCATTTGAAGTATTAAATCAAAATATTTCATTTTCAATAATGCAGCCAAATGAATGGGTCAATAGATCACGAACTTAAATACAAGTAAATAAGATAATGCTTATTAAATACAAAATTCACTAAATTAAAAATGCTTGCAGTTATAGAAAGAAAAATGTGAGTTTAATTAATCGGAACGATTTCGTTAACACCTTGTAAGCACCATTTTTATTTATACTTTTTTAAGAGACAGACAGAAGAAAGACTAACTTAAAAATTGATTTACAAAGGGCAAATGTGCTTGAGGTCTAATTAGTACTAAATTGTTTCGGGGGGTCATCAGGTCAGGGGTTAAGGCATAAAAATATTAAAACGTTTAAAAAATATTCTTTTTGGCAATTGAAATCGTCAATAACTAGATCCGCCCGCTAGTTAGTTATACTAAAATGAACTTGTTTGTCAATGCAGCAAATGCATTTGTAGCTTATACGAGTTTACAAAAGCATTATATGGCCTTAATAAAAATTTCGGGAAGTATAGTCCGATATATGGTATTTGTCCATGGGAATTATTATTTAAATAGTGACCACACACTGCCATGGTCAATCGCTGCACCCTCAAGTAGTTTTCTTTGTATTCTGGCTGCTGCTGCTACTGCTAGCGCAACTGCTGTTGTTGCCTTGTTGAAAGACATTATTATAGATTTGACGAAGATAAAGCTTTTCACTCAGAACAGCTGACCGTACGAACGACGGCTGTTTTAGTAATTTTCACAAGGATGACCCAAAACCTGTTGCGGCACTCTCCTCTTCCGCAGTATTTGTGCGGGGAATGCCGTCGTGTTTGTGTTGGGCACTTTCGCTGAAATGCACCAGATTCGGTTCAATGGCAACATTGCTATAACTTGCGGGTGGCAGGGAGGTCGAGTGTGCATCAAGTGATAGCCGGCTATTGGTGCTGGTATTGCTTAGGCTAAGTTGATCGTCGAATACATTGAAGTTAACAACTGTAGCGGTCAGTTCAAGATTGCCCGTACCTGCACCCAAACTCAAATGATCTCTCCCAGCCGTGCCATCGTCGTCAGCATCGCAACTGCGGTTCATTTCTTGTAGCACCGATGACGCGTTGTTTTCCGTTGCTTCGATCTCATGATTTTGTGTACGTTTCTCTGTTGATTTCGCAAGATTTTCTTTGCCGTAGCCCTTATCAACAAATTTAATATCGTTTTTGTTATTGTTCACATTAAATACGATCGTTCCATCTAATTGATCGTCATTTTTCTCATTACTGCCAAAATTAAGCACTGAAATAGAGTTGTGAAATTTGATTTATTTTCTTTTTTTTTCTCATTCAAAATCTTCATATATGCATGTTAGGATAACCGATAAACAATACAACACACAAAACAAAACAAAAAAAATTGCAAAATGAAAAACAAAGAAATAAAAAAAAATTAACATGAATATGTTAAACAAAATACAATAGCAAACAAAATGTATTTATGAATGTGCTGTGTATGCACCTACGTACATTTATACGTCAGCATACAAACGTATATTATATATTATTATATTTAAGAGCAAGAGCAAGGCGACAATTGTTGTTGGTGTTCTTCGTTTTATTCATAAATTAATATCAATTGTTACATAACGGTTTTTTGTTTAATGTATTATTAACTAATTATGTATATCTGGCAAAGCATTTTAAAATTAACAAAATTCTTCAGGTCAAAAAAAAAAAAACAAAAATGAAGACATACTTAAACATTTCTTCAGTTAACTACTTAGAAATATTGCAACTTACTATTAATTATAATTACTTAGAGCTTGCAGATACACAGTATTGTTTATTTTTATAATTTATATTTTTCTATCGTGTGTGCGTATTGAAATAAATATTTTGGCTACTCCAATTTCGAGCCTAGTCCTCAAAGTAGATCTAGCTTGACTTTATATATTATATATTTTACTTATTTACCAATAAGAACTTTCAAATTAAATCGCTATAAACGACATTTCTTCTGAGATCTTTTAAATGTCATTCACTTTGTTTTAACTATTATCTGTATTATTTATTATGTTGCTATGTACAAACAATCAGATATTAGAGCATTTTTCTGTTTTTCTGTGTGTAATCAAATGTCACATGAAACATTTACTCGTGCATGCCGTTCTTTCTTTTTTTCTTTCTAGTTATTTTTGCTATTATTGCAATATGTTAAAACGATAAAACAAACTCTAAAGGCCTTGAATTGTTCAAATTGCGAATACTTAATTTAAAACTATATTGTATGTATATACTTTAGATATGCATGTATATCTATATAAGTATGTACCGTTATTATTGCAACATATGTTATGTATGTATGTACGATGATCGTTTGTTAAATAATCACAGACTGATGCCCGCTTTTTATACTATATTTTCAACCTGAACTATTGCAAAAGTTTATGATAATATACTGCTACAACATATTTTCAAAGAGTTTTCTAAGGATATTAATCTAAATAACCGAACGCCAATGACATTAAATCGACATACAAACAAGAGCCTAGGGCATTAGGAGGTACAAGAAGAAAACGAAGTAGAAGTAGAAGAAGACTATGATCGACAAATCCAAGTTTGCGATGACAATTCAGTGGCCTGAGCAGTGCACAGCCTGCATAGGCAATTTGAAGGTATTCTTGTGTGATGCACTTGCATCGAAGACATCCATGAGAAGCTACTTACTACTCACTTCCTGAAAACGTTATCAACTCCTCTGGAGTAATTCAAACGAGTTGTGTAACATGTGTACGAGAAGCTAATAACTATATGAAGTGAGTTAGGAGGAAGTGTCAGGTAAGCTAATATTTTTAAAATTGAACAGATAAAGTCAAAAGCGCAATAAGTGGGGCCTGCTAAGTTCTTTTTTTTTTTTTTTTTTTTTTTTTGCTGTTATAGTGGCACACCTTATGATAAGGTAGGCTATGCCAGCGGATGGCTCACAAGACGTCAGCTCTTGCAGCCAACGAATTGCCGTTATGCGCGGCCTTGGTGCAGACCAACGCGCACAGACAGTAACTCTACAAGCACGAGCATACACAGAATACAAAACAAGCAAATCGCTAATTCTTATCTTTTCCGACGTTTGGTCTTTTTCTTGGGGACACTCTGCTGGGCGTTCGACATGGCTGCGACATTGGCCGGCGATGCTGCATTAGCGCAGTTCGAGGAGGCTAAAGCTGCGGGCGAGGGCGAACATTTGCTGTTGGCATTGGCGGCTGCGTTTGTGCTGGCACCAGCGTAGTCCGTTGGATTGGCATGTTCACTTCCAAGCGGCGCACCGGCGGACGCATTGCTTGGGGCAGGACGACTTCCAACTTCCACGCTGCTTTCTTCCGCCGATGAAGTCGACGAGGATGTTGCTGCTTCAATGGCAGCAATTAAATTAATTTTGTGATCCAGCTTCTTTGTCTTTAACTTGTGCGGCGCCGCATGCGCGACCGTATACAAATTGTCATCGGAGGTCGTCGCTGGTATGGCGCCTTCGCTGTCCGTCGTAGTGGAGTTAGACGGTGCCAGGGACGTGGCATTTGAGCTGGAGTTGGTTTTCGCAGCGCCAGCCAGCGCACTTAGTTCCTTGTCCATCAGTAAATCCAGTTTGGGCACTGCTGTCGCTGGATTCGCGGCCGATGTGGCAGTTTCAGCGTAGCTGTGCTCCAATTGCGAATCCGACATGCTGATCAGCGGACGCAGTTCGTCGTCTTCGTCTTGCCGCAATGCATGTTCAGCGCATTGCTTCTGTAGCCGTTCCAATTGCTGTTTTGAGCGTTTGTGCTTTTTGCTCTTCTGCTGCTGCTGCTGCTGCTGCTCCTCCACGATGATAATCTCATCGGAGCCCGATGAATTGTTCGAGGATGATGTTGACTTGGGACTCGATGCACCGCTCGGTTTAACAGCAACACTGACTGGCAAACGTGGTGTTGGCAATGGGTCCATATCCTTGTCATTTCCCGTAACTGAAGTTTCCTCTGGAGCAGGGAACTCATTTTCGTAGTGCAATGAACCGCAAAGTGCAAAAATCAGATTCTGCTCATTGAAGCCGCGTGGAGGCGGCGTTATTTTACGCAGCAAGGCCTGATTCTCGTTCTGCGGACTCTCGAAATTGATAAGACTGGCTTGATTGGCGATTAAGGTGTCTTTTTTGGCCACATCAATGTAATTTGCTTTAACCTTGGAACCGACTTCGAGCGGTTCCAGCGTCGGCAACGGCGGCAACGATTCCAATGGCTTGAGCAGTAAATAATCATCAAAGTCCATTGCGTTTTCCGTTGTCTTGGATTTCTTGTCAGCCTCTGATATGGCAAGCGGCTTCTTGAATACAGCAGACTGTGTTGCTACCTTTGCAGCTAACTTGTTGGCTTCTTGTGAACCGGCCATGGATGCTTCAGAGTTTTCAGTTTTTAATTCAGCAGGAGTGCTAACATGTTTCTCAGACTTCTTGCTTGGATTGCCCAAAGAGGGGAAGTCCATTTTATTTGTTGGCGTTGTTTTTGTTGTTGCTGCTGCTTCCAATGAAGTAGTCGCATCTAGAATTCTCCACGCATTTGAAGTGGCTGGCAATGGCACCTGCGGCGCTGTGGCGTTGTTCTGCGTCGTGCTGTTGAGCTTTTCCGCTTGTGCTTGGGCCTTTGACTGTTTCTTTGTTAAACCGGCAGCCGGCAATTTGCCTGCGCTATTGCTCTTCTGCGCATTACTGGCACTAATCTCCATGAATTCGCTGCCCGGGTCGCTCTTATGCGCAACTGGCAATAGAAATTCTTCGATCGCTTTTACTACGTTCGTTTTTGATGTTTTTGCTTGCTCTGAAGTGGGCTTTCTTATATCCTTGGGCAAGGACGCTTCTGCGGCTTTTTCATTTGCATTCATGTGCTTTTTGTTTGTGGTTTGCTTTGGCACAATGGCATTGGCATCATCGTCTTCAGGTTTCTTTACAGTTTCCATGGCTTTTTTGGATATCGCTGCCGATAAGTTGTCCTTAATCTTCTGCATGGCGGTCGGTTCCTGTTTTAGCGTTGTGTTCTTTGCATCCCTGGAGCCTTTCGTCTCTTCAACCAGCTTTCGCAAAGCTTTGTCAAAATATTTCACATTGCCTTCAGTCTTTTCCAGGTTTTTCAACACTTTTGGTTGCTCATTCTCAACTGACTGAAATTCGCATTCGTCTGAACCAGATTCCTCTTCATCGTGCCTATCAACTTTCAGTTGAAGTCCCGTGAAAATCGACTTGTTTATTATTGTTTCGCCAACTTTTTTCGGTTTTTCCGCAAGTGGCTTATTGACCTTATCATTCGCATTGTATGTTCTTCCGACGGTTTCCTCCAGCTCCAAATTTAGCTCGGTTTCACGGCTTGAGTATAATTCACTCTCGCTTTGACGATCTTTCGCTTTCGCAATTGGTGATATGTTGGCATATATTTCAACGGGTGATGCGAGCTCAACAACTGCCGGAGACGCTTCGCTTTCGACTTTTACATTTAGCAGACAATCAGTCAAGTCGGCTGAGGTTTTTCCTTGCTTGGTTGCTTCCCTAATCTCGATTACACTTTCGTCTTTTTTAAACCCTGTTGCTTTCGCCTGTTTGTTTGCAGCCTTTGTGCCGCCTGTCGTCTTCGTCGCGACCGGAATACACTTGGCGTGTGTGGCAGTGGCAGTTGTTTCCTTCGCTACTGTAGCCTCTAATGCATTGCTTGGGCTCCTCGAGTCCTTTGCTTGGTTCTTTTTCTTTTGATTCTCTTCACTGCAGCCGCGCTGTTTCTGTTTTTGCTTAAAAAACTCCTCCTGATTTTCAAGAGTGCTGCCTTTTACATCTACGGGGGGTCTTTCGGGTTCTCGTTCCTGTTTTTCAATTGATTTTTTTGACTTTGCGTCCTGAATCTTGTTGACTGTCACCGAAGTTATTGGATCTACAACCTTACTGATATCATTACAACGCCTACTGAGAGTGGACAGCTCAACAAATTGTTGTTGTTGCTGCTGTTCAACCTGCTTAAGATTATACTGTTCCTGTTGGCGCTGCTGCTTTGTCTTCACGTGGCTCTTTTGATGCTTCTCCTTCTTTGTTAGGACTTCATCGACCTCCTTGGCAATTACTGGCACAATTAATTTGTTTGTTATGGCCACCGGCGGTTTACAACAATCCTCCGATTTGGGAATATCTTTTTTGTAGCCGTCTTTGTTATTTTTATCATTACAGAATATTGTAAATACTGGTCTAAAAAGCGCTTCATCACAGTTTTCATGTATCACATAATCCTCAGCTGCCAACTGATTGACCACCTCATCCAAAATATCGGTATTTGCAATTGTTGCCGAACCGGGCGAGATTGTGGTCACTGTGCCCAGCGGATTAACAATTTTCTCAATAATCGTGGCAACACTTGCGCTTGGCTCATACGAGCAAATATTCGGCAAAACGGATGCAAGTGCGGCCGCGCTGGCAGAGGACACCGCAACATTAGACTTAAAGGCATTTCCAAGTCTCCGCTGCTTTTCGGTGTCGATGTTTTCTTTTAAGTCGTCCGAACCTATACCTACGGCGTACGGGAGTTCGACGTTGCCGTCGCCGTCACGGTACTTGTTCAGCGCGTCATAGTAGTAGAGATTTTCGATGCGTGCAGCGGCAGCAACGTGGGCAGCACTGCTCTGTACATTCTCAGAGCCTAACAATAAACGACCTTCAAGAGAAAAGACAGAGAAAGAGAAGAAAACAAAAAGAATTGATGAGAAAAGCGCATTTCAAAAAAAGCCAAAAGCGATTAACGTAACGTATTTGTTTTTATTTCTATCAATTGCTGCCATTGTTTTGCTTTGCTTTGCTTTGCATTGCATTGCATTTATTTAATTAACTCTGTTGTTTTTTTTTAGTAGTCTATAATTGGCGGTTTTAACGTTTGAACAAACAGTGCAAAATCTAAAACAACATAAAGCCATCGATAGAAGAAAATGACTATAAAAATTATACAAAAAAAAAAGTAAAATAGATAAAAGCAACTAAAAACGCAAAAATCTCTAACAGGCAGAAAGGTGATGGTGGAATTGTTTATTTGTTTTTAGCGATTATTTACTTCCGAATTGAAATTAATGCTTTGATTAACTAAATTTTAGTTGTTATAATCTGTATGTGAAGAAAGGTGTGCGTATAGTTACTAAAAAAACAAAATAATAAAAGTTGAAGCGCCTTCAGTCCATGACATGCTTATTAAATGTCTATTTTTCATGAAAATGTTTATACGTCAAATTCGAAACGAAAACTATACAAAAGCTTCAAAATTTGTATATTGACTAACATTGGCTTTTTTTGTTTGAATTTCTTTTTGTAAATGGCTATATATATGTGTGCTCTTTCTCTTTAACTATCAACTCTTTTTCTTTTGATCGTTTTCATTTTCTCTTTCTCTGCACTAGTAGTAGATGGTTTTTTTTTGTAATGTAGGCAGCCTTTTAAAAGTTTTTCATTTAGAAAAGATACTTTTATATGAATACCAAAGGAATTGTGATAAAGTAATATTATATTAAGGAAACAGGAAACAGGAAACAGGAAACCATTAATGGCTTTTGCTGATGACGGGTGTGAGGATGATGTAGCAAAACAAGAATTTATGAAATTCAGCAAAAAACAATTTTTATTTTGTATTTTTGGTTTTCTTTTTTTTTTTTGATTTTTTTGTTTTCAGTTGGTCTTGTCGCCAACATCACTTGAGTAGTAGAAAGACAAGAAACGAGCGGGAAATACATACGAATATTTGCGTGCTGATTTGAAATAAATATTCTATGAGTAAAGCATTTTAAAACAAAGCTTAATTAGTTGTTATTATTTATATATATTGTTATTTTTTAAAAGGAACACCTAAAGTCGAATTTCATAAAATCGAGTTATATATTAATATTAAGTTAAAGAAGAAAAATAATTGATTATACAAATATACACATATTCAAATAAAAATTAAGATAACTTTCACCAATTTGATTTTGTTTTAGGAAAATGCAGCGATATTAAATTACACTTTGGTTCGATTTGATTAATAATGACGATTGCTATCAGTTACAAGTTAATATTTAAGCAACCAAATTATCACCTCTACTGTGTTGATCTTTTCAATTTGACTTTGATCTTTCATACTATATACGCATTGCTGATTTGCAATATCCAAAAAGTAATTTTGATTCAAAAAATAAGGAAAAATTTTTGGGAACGCGTTTAAGCGACCAATTAAAATGGACTTTCTCCAAATTTCGCTTAAAAATTGCATTACGATGACTAAGCGTCAAACTTATAATATAACAAATTTAATAATAAAAAACCAACGAAAGCATTTTAGGGAAAATGCATCATAATAGCGAAAACACTTTTGAACAAAACCAATCTCGGAAAAACATATTCGCTTCCCAAAAAAGAAAGTAATGCTACGCTATCCAGAAAGTCTTTCGTTCATCAGTAAGATAATGACTCAAATAAATAATGATGATTTTCCTTGAAGTTTTATTTACATTTTTCAGCAAACAAAGAAAGAATATTATTAAAATAAACTCTTCACCATGTATTGGCCAAGAAAAAAGTATATTTTACTAGAAAGTTTATCTAAGTGTATCTATTATTTTAAGCAATTTTAGTATATATCTGAATGTAAGTATGTTAATCAAAGTCAAATGAAACAAATTTATTGATTTACTTTCATTGATATCTATATGAATATGCAGTATTTAAACCCTAAATGCCCTCATCTCCGAAAATTAAGTGTTAAGATTTCATAAAAAAAAAATAAAAAAATATTACAGAAAAAAAGCGAAGAAACGTATATAAAGTAAAATATAGAAAACTAGAAAAGTTCGGCACTCACTCGATTCTCTTCTCGCTGCTGTAATAGAGGGCGACTCACGCATAGCATCGGCCAAGTCCTCCTTCAGACGTGTGTCACCATGGCCAAAATCAGAATCCAAATGGCCATGTTGAAAGTGATCCATTAACTTGGGACTTTGTTCTATACTGCCTGTATGTATAAACATTTGACAAAAGTGACATGCATGAAAAACAGAAGAAAAATACAGTTCGGGAATAACTTACTGTACGAACCCGATTCAATTAAAACCGGTACTCCTGAACGTCCCGTTGGTGTGATCGGCATATTCAGCGGACTGGAACGGCCGGAGCGATTACTGAGACTTATTCCAACTGATGCGACACCTGTGGCTGGCATAATGTTTACGCCGGCAGCAGAAGTGGATGATACGTTCTTTGAGACGCCGATTTCGATTGCCTCTACATCAACGTGATTCAAATTTGAGCTACGGATGAATAAATAATAAGATCCTGGGCAATTTGCTTAAATCATATAACTGACCCGCTTGGAGTGTTGTAGTTTTTAAAAACGAATTGCGGTCCCATCCAAAGCCGGCGATGTGGACCAGCATGAGTTATGATCTCAACTTGTGAAAGCCAACTTTCCACATGGTCGTCAGTGTCGTCTTGATGGGCTTTATCCAATAATGTGCAGGCATGCCGATCTTTAATGAGCCAGCTGTCCATCGCCAACGGTGGTATTATTTCTTGAGATCCATCTTTACGTCTCCCCAAGTTCCATTGAGCCTTTGCCTCAACTTCGAGTTCAATGGGGGTATCATCACAAATCTTCTCTTTGGCAACATCTACAATCATAATAAGGTATTTTATGACATATGCCCGGTTCAGACATGGTGTTTCCTGTTTAGAACTCACTTGAGGCTAACTTAGTATCCAAGTCGTACTGTATGAGAGCACCATGTCCAGCCATCACAAAAAGCGAATCAACTGCCTTGCGCTGTATGCGATGTGATGCCTCGCGCGTTGCATTCGGTGGATCCAATAGCCAAGAACGTGACTTGGCAAATATTGAACACACACTCAGCGGTTTGCCGCTGTCATCAGACAACGAGGAGAGTCTTTGCCGCTGCGAAGTGCTTACACTGGCGCCACCACCACCAGATACCCCACCTAGTTTGCCGCCCACTGCTGCTAGACTGGCAGATCCTGGAGGTGAACCTATCGCAAATGGCTGTCGGAGCTGTGCCAGTGGCTGCACCACTGCCGGCCGTGGGAACGGAGGTAAGGTGGGATTGTGATACGGTTGCAGAGATTGTATGAACATTGTGC
The DNA here is from genome assembly GCA_037044495.1 of Stegana nigrithorax. Classification (NCBI taxonomy): domain Eukaryota; kingdom Metazoa; phylum Arthropoda; class Insecta; order Diptera; family Drosophilidae; genus Stegana; species Stegana nigrithorax. The sequence goes on from JBAMBQ010003428.1 coordinate 19,772, forward strand.
TTTCCGAATGCGATATGGGAGAGCTGGAGCGGCCATCTGCCGTCAAGCCGGCGGAGCGATGAAAGCGTGAAAGTTTGTTGACCACGTGCAAAGAAGTGTGTGTACGCACGCCCATAGCACCGCCGTAAGGTGTAATAGGGAAGACATGAGTGGTGCCACGCAACGTGGACACAGCTACCCAGCGTGAGTCATGCGAAAAAGATATATTTTGTACTTTAGCGCTGGTGTCGCCACGATGCAGGACATATAAATGATGCACAGCAGCTAAACTGGAGCCTACTGGATGTGGTTGCACGCGAAAAACGTGGAAGTCGTGACCACGTCGATCAGCAGTCAGCAACAGTACACCCGAACTGTCAAATTCCATGGCGACGAGTGCTTCCGTGTGTGCAACAAAGTGAGCAACAATAGGATCCGAACTGCCATATGCGTTTGTCGCAATACCCGATGTAGGACTATAATCTTTGATAGGATGCTATTTAAGAAAAAAAAAAAATAAATAAAATATATATATAATCACATTTTAAGTTTTTGAATTAATGTCACCTTTATGTCAATTATTGTTACTACTCCCGCTTGTTTGACGTCTGATCCTGTAGCCGAATCGAAGCTGCTGTTTTTTGAACTGCCTGCGCTGCCCGTAGTGCCAGTTAGTCCCGCTGCCATCTGTTCACCCAACTCGCGTAACCCTTTACCCAAAGATTTAGCTGCATTTAAGACAGTGGCTGTGTAGCTGGACACACCTTCTCCATCACAACCACCTCCGCTACGTCTTGGATGCACTAATTTGTGCTCCGCATAGGCGAGCCAACGCGGACCCAATGCCACAGGATTTGGATTTATGCTGTATGAAAAAATAATTAATATCAAGCGAAAATCAAATAAAAAAATATGACCGAATCTCTCACCCTGGACTAGGATAGCAAGTAGTTATTGTCAAGCGATCTTCCAGTGTGCGCGCATCAAATACCGCAATGCGCTCGTGAAATGTTATTATGATTGCTGAACGATTCGCCTGGATATCGAGTACAGGATTTTTAAATTTGATCGTCTTCACTTGACCGCCCGTTTTAAGTGAACTGAAATTTACTGCGCAGAATTGTTGAGATCCGCCAATTGTACCCATATTACCGCCTGTAGCCACTGCTCCACTGCCGCCGTCTACAAATGCGATTAGTGGGCGTTTTTCAGCAAACAAGTCCACGGGGTCACCGGCACGGCCATTGTCATCGAGAGCGGTCGCCGTACTAGGGGTTGGCAATATACGCAACGCCGATACTATGCCATGCCTCCATGATAGCACTTCCACCGCTTCACCATTGGCGGGAATTGCCCACACTTGCACGCCTAATCCATATCCAAGTATCAGCAGCAGAGGCGGAGCTGCATTACCCTCTATTTCCCAATCATCGCCATACCGAGGGTCGCTGACATCGGCTGCCGTTTCAAAGCGTGCCCATGTAATTGTATCTTTAGGATCAGTGATTGGTTGATGTACAAGCGTCACATCGTTTATGAAACCAATTGCCGAGTCAAGCACTGATCGATCACTAACAACTTGCGGTGGCACTACAGCCGGCACGGCCATACCACGCGTCCCTGACGTTGGCCTCGGTGAATCCGCCGACATGGTCCCCTATGCGAGCAAGCGAGGCGGATAGAAGCGTTCAACTGTGTGAGTTCTATTTTCAAATACTGCAATACTCCAGAACTTCAATATGCTCTAATAACTATTGCCACTCCCAGTTATCACTTTCGTCGTACGCTGTTTGCCTTTATCTCCCTCAGTGATGCAGCTGTTCCCAGGTTGTTGTGACTTTCTCGTATGCACGTTTTGTATTTTACGACAAATAACAACAAAAGTCACATATAACTATATACAAAAGTAAGTAAATAAGAAGACAATTTGTAGGGTAAAATATTATATTTACTTATATTACATTTGAAGTATAATAAGTTCTGTTAAAATCATTTCTAGTTTCCGTTTCAAAAGAACAAGGAAGGTCTCAAAAAGTAGCCGGCCTGAAGTTTAGACGGCACTAGCTGTTTAAAACGACTGGGATCAAGAGCTTGAAAAACTTTAGTTTGAAACTGCTATGTTGGTAAGAATTGTTTTGGTAATCACCTATAGCAAATGGTCACAGTAAATATCCGATTTGTGGATATGACTTTGACTAGAGTTGAATATTTCTTTAAACAATTACTCTTGGATATATAAAAAGGAAATAATGAAGGTAAAGGTCCGTGGTTTCTGTTTTTTTTTTTTAAATCGTTATATCAATATTTAAATAAAAGCTAATTTTTTTGAGTATTTGGTTGGGCGGAAATTCTTATTGTAAGTTGTAAAGGCACTCAAAGCTCTAAGCGGTGTAAACGGAATATGACCCAATCGAGCTGTTAATCAGTAAAATTCAGCAATGTAATATAAAGATAAATAAAAAGCATATACAAACTATGCTTGGCTTGGCGTTTAACTGCCTGGGATAGCACACACTTGAGGAATGATAAAATTTAAGTGTTCTACAGACATAAATTTGGAAAAAGGCTACCAAAAACTTACATTTAAAGAACTGAAACAATTAAAAAAGGACATGTGCTACTTCTGTGCTTAAAATTCCTAATTGCGTCAAACAATTCTAAACCACCTGCATACAAATGTCAGTAAAGTTTATTACCGAAGATCGTTTATAAATACATTAAGCAGAAATGAGCTGAGCATAACGTCTTTCGGAAACTCAGAGGTACCAATAAAAAATCTCAAAAATATAAATAATATAATTTTGTCATAGTCATAGTCATATCGTGAAGATTTTTTAAGGTTTTATTAATTTTTTTAGACAATGTTACATTATTCATGACGTAACGATTCTTATACTAACATTCACATTTGAAACTAAATTTGTATTGGATAGATAACCCACTTCCGATGAATGCATAAGATATAGACTTTCTCAAAGTAGGTTCTTGCCTAAGAGTCATTCTTTGTATGAATACGATTTTTATGCTAACGAACTTGTTGTCTTCCACAGCATATATATATGTATGTATATAAAAATATGTTTTCGAATATAACCTGTTATTTGAATCTTCTTTAGTTCATTCTGCAAATTTTTGTCACTAGCAATTTTTTCTTCAAATCGCAGAAGAATTTACTACGTGGTTTGTATTTGTTTTTGTTTTTAACAGCGATGTTGATTTATACAAAGCTTTATTTACATGTGTATATTATACAATATTACGTATGTATAGATAATATTATAAATTGTTCATTGTTTTCAGTTGTAGTGAGGGTGATTTCTGTTTTTAGTTTCAAATGTACATACATATATACTATTATATATGTATTTTAAAAGTTTTCCGGACAATTTATTTTTTTTATTATTAATTTTATGAATGTCATTTTATTTTACGGTACTTGTGTTCTATTTAATTTGAATTGGGGTTTAATTTTAAAATATTTTGAACAAAGACTTGATTTTTAACAAGAACCAATTGTAGATTTACAGATTTTTTCTGTTCACAGACTGCGTGGCTTACTCTAGAACTTAGTCGCATAGGATAATCTTCTGTTTAGATAATTACTAAGATCATTGGTTCGATTTTGGCAATACAGTGTATGCGCTGTGTCAAGAAGATCTTTGAGTAAAACAAGCTAAAGTTGTGCAAGGCATTTTCTTTTTTTTAGTCTCTTTCATGAATATTTATTAATACTGTGGTAAAAAATATCTACTCACTTGCAATAGTTCTAAGTGCGCACTTATTGTACTCATTTGCTTATAAGTTTTTTCAAACTAACGTAAAAAAGTAATTTAATTTTCATGGTTATTATTATTAAATTCTTTTTTTTTTTCTGTATAAATATAAATGGTCGCATCATATATGTATGTACATATTTTGTATTGTTTTGTATAAGACCTGCCAGATAAAAGCTATCAAAAACTTATAGTATACAAATTTAGCTGTTTTCTGTTTTGTCACCGTTTTCCTTCTGTTTATATTTTCAAATTCATTTTAGTTTGTCGTCAATGCTCTAAGTTTATTTTTCGAAAAATAAAAATAAAAAATTTGATATTTGAATTTTTTGTTGATGTGTACAATAACACTTTAGCAAAGCTACTGAAGTGAACAATTATAAAAAAAAACACAAAAGCTTAAATACCTTCATGTATATAAATGTGATAAACAAAAATCAGAAAAAATTTGATAATAATGAAAATAAACAAATAATACTGTTAAATCCTTTTTTAATTGCAGTAAACAACAGTGTCAATGCATATACATATGTACTTAATAATTTGGGCGGGCGTGATACTAAGCGTGTGAATTTGAAATTTTATTTATCAACAAACATTAAGTCATATACTATATACATATGTATATATATACATAATTGTATATGCCACTTCTCAAAACTCAAAACTTAAAGCTATCTTTAGGAGGGGATAACACTGGCTGACGTTGCCTTCGGCTATATGAATATGCTCAGAAAGTAATATCATAATTATCAATAACATACCTTGGTCTAGTTGTTTTGTTAATGCTTCGTGCAATGACGACGAAAACGTTGTGTTAAGCAACAAAAAAATATAATCTGCTCATGACGTCAGAAACCATGCAACTTTTTTTTTTTGAAAACAAAAGCAAATTCACTAGCAATGTTCTACGCCACGCCAACTGCGCAGCTGACGTTCTTTGCCTTCACTTTTACTTCTAGTTATTTTTTGTGGTTCGGTCACTTTGTACTGCCTGTTTTTGTCCTGTTAAAATTCACAAGTCGTTTAACGCCGTCGTCAACCAAGTAGAAAACCAGCTGTTCTTAAGCTGTGTTTGTTAACTTAATTAAAAGCTACAAATATACGAAATTGTACCACTTGCTTAAAGCTTTTGCTCATGGCTCACTCATTTGCTCTCTTTTGTTGATTCATTATATGTGTGCGTGTTTTTTATATTTGGCTTTACTTTTCGTTGTTGTTTGTGTTGACGATGCTTCCTCTTATTTTTCTGCTGCTTTCCATAAAATTTAACTGCGACATTAAATTTTACTTTTTCGTTTCAACAAATAATATTTTTGTTTTTTTATTGACGATTAAGTACAAGCAAGTTTACTTCGATAAGTTTTTAAATTTGACTAATGTTAATTATATTTCATAATAAGCTTTTGCATGACATTACCACTTCGAAGTTAATATACCACAATTTTAGTTATTGTTTCTGACAGTTCGTTTTTTTATTATGTTGTTATAACGCGTATAAGAAAAAAAATGAAACAGAAAAAAGTACTTTCGACTGATTCTGTCTCAAACTACTTTTCTTCTTCACTTTGCTTCTTTTGTCGTCTATCTTTGCCAGCGAACAAAGAAATAATTATGAAATATTATTTCTCAACCCACCAACACTACTACGTTCGACTGATTGTTGACAACTTTGTTGATTTGAAAAAAAAAACCCGATAGGTCGAACCAATTATCGGATTGAATTAAAATGGTTAGTTGGTCTTATTTTCCATAATAATAGCATCACTATTTTAGTGTTGCAAAAAGTCCATAGACTTGGCGTTACATTCTAATTTTTACATCATGTAATATTATTGTTGAATAACGGCCAAAGAAATCCATATTTGAATTGCTGGAATTGCCACAATGTTGGTGGGAAAGTAACTTATCTATCGACAAAAGATGCTTTTCCACCACCGTGCAAGGTTTTAAGAACTTTTTTAATGTTGGTATGCAAAAGTCAAGCACTTTTAGTGCGTTAAAGTGAGAAGGAATGCTTTCATGCACTACAAACCCTATTTCAGTAAATCAGTGGTGAACACCGTAAAATCCTGCTTATCTTGTTTTGTCATTTTTTGTAATTTCTAGGAGAGACTAATTACTGACGACCGCACAAAGTTTTGCGAGGTGACAGCCCCAATAGTTCCAACCCCGCATAACCCCACCGCTCTCCTATCAAACTATGGAACAGTGTGGCACAGTGCCAAATGATCAGTAGTTGTCAGTAGTAGCTTTGTTGGTTGATAATCAACAGCAAAAACCGTTTTTCCAACAAACCAATTCTTTGTTACGTAGGTCGCGTCAGAACAATTTGTATAATATTGAAGGTCAGGCTTCAAATATATGAAGCAACCAACTAAACTTCACAGCTTGTGAGTTTTATTTACTATCTGCTCACATATACACTGTCCGTGTGATAAAAACATAAAAATTTACACGGCCGCTCATTTTATACGATGCGTTCCAACCAAGTGTTACATTCCTTCTTAGACCAATCACGATGCAACAGACTATATTTTTGCATAATGATCGTCATTGTTGTTTATTACATGAAGAATTTATGTTTGTCATTGAAATTTTTCCACATTGGGTTATGGGTGTTGTTTGCTAGGGGGCGAAGGGATTAGGTTAGAAATAGAATAGTTGGGGTTGTCACCTTATCACAGTGTTTTGCTCCCAGTCAATGCCTATACAAAATGGCATGGTACATGTGTACCAGTACCAAGAAAATCGAGATTTTACGTTTTTTACTACTGATTCAGTGTTGAAAGTTCAGGAATAGAGTTTGCAGAGCACGAAACCGTTCTTTCTCGCTCTCACGCATAGTACATGTCAGTGCTTCTCTCTTCTTCTAAGCACGAACAATTTTTGTTACTCGTGCGTGTTTTACACAAATTTTTCGTTTGTTTTATAATTTCGTTCAATTTCCCCATTATTTAAGAAATTAGCTGCGGAAACAACTGCTCCAAGTGCAGCTAGTAGCGTCTAGTCGACGCTTGAACTAAATCCTGAAAAAGTCAACGCAATATTTAATTTAAGTCGACGTCAACAATACAATTTAAAGAAAAGAAACAAAAGGGAGGAAAACTATGAACATACCGAACGAATATATTGCCAAAACAGAGGATGTGGCGGATCAGGTAAGCTTTGGACGCCGATACGACTTTGACAAAGATTACCTAATTTAGCGTCTGACTTTCTTTATGGGATTATACATTCAACAAGTTTCAAAACACAGTTTCAGCAAATAAATTGATTATAGCCATTGCAGAACTAACAAAACTGCCAACGTCATCCGTTCTGTAATAGCAACGTTGGCGGCTATTTAACATTAAACGAATTTGCCCTAATATCCCCAAGAACGCTTTATTAAATATCCAAACAATATAAAATAATCTAAATTAATTTGTGTCTCGCCCGGAGATTTTGTAATTTGATTTGATATTTTATGTCAGAGAAAGCAAAGAGGTTAGGAGAGAAAGTGAGCGGTATGGTTAGGCAATTCAAAAGCACGATAAAGATTGACTACTTTAGTCAATGATAACCAAAACAGGGTGTTTGGAATGTCTGGGGCTTCTATCAAATTCCAATAAAAGATTTATAAATATTTAGTGCATCCATATGCTCTAACTTCGGTTGTTGTTGCTGCTTTCCTTAGTATTTGTGGCAAATATTTGAGCGACATTCGTATAAAACTGGTTTCGAGTTCCACAAATACGTAATCGGCGTTGACTTAACACACGTTTAAATACATTTAAAGAAAATATAAAGTTTGATATTGATTTCATATTACTGATAATAAGCAGTTTACACTAACCAAACCAGCTACTTAGCATAGATAATAGCTAATGAATGACAGTAACAACGACACGTCATATATGCATAAGAAAGTCTTTGTTAGTAGAGGTGTGTATTTGCTAAAACTGATAAAGGACGATTTCTTATCGATGGATTAGCTTAAAATTATACTATGCTTAATTTAATAATTTGTTAATTGTTTGTTTTTAAGTTTTAGTTGAGAGGCTATCAATCTATGAACTTTTAGAAGAAGTAATTCAATTGCTTATAGTTTACATGACACTTGGCATTTTGCTTTGCTTTCCTGCTTTCGCGACTTAGGTTATGTGAAGTATACATTTTTGTTGATATTAATTACCACTTTCAAAAAGAATCTTTGTTCTTCGAAACTTAATTAAAATTTTTTTTCAAAATTCTTAGTTATAAAACTATAGTCAGTCGTTTGAAGTTTTAAAGAAGCTCTGCAACACAAGCTGTGAGCCTTTAAATCGCATAGCACTATTTATTCGAAATTTAGTTTAAATTGCGCTATGAAAAGCAACCTCTGGCACGCATATTCACATACATGGCATTAGAGAATTGTCATGATTTGTATGCGTCCAATAATGTTGATGCTGCTTTATGTGTTTTTTAAATAGTGCGTTTTCAATTCAATATTTGATTGCGTGACGTGCGGGCTTAACTGTGTACAAGGTCTTGTTGTAGGTCACTGTTACATTCTGTTAAAAATAGCAAAGTATATAAACTTCAATAACAATCCTAGTCTTCTGGGTGAATTGAGCGCAGGCATTTGCTTGTCCTTACGGAAATATACAATTATTGCATTAGCCAAAACGACACGGGGTGGTTCGTGGTAAAATGGTTTTAAAATTCTGCATTAAATCGTTACTGGCTACTACAAAATGGTATATGATATGTTTGAGTCAAAACTATTGCAAATATTCTCTTTCTAGGTTATCCGACGTGGTAAACACGTTTTACCAACCGTAGCGCGTCTTTGCCTGATTGCAACCTTTTTTGAGGATGGTCTGCGGATGTACTTCCAATGGAATGAACAACGGGAGTATATGGACATTAGCTGGGGCTGTGGACGTTTTCTTGCAACGCTTTTCGTGTTGATCAATTTAATCGGACAACTCGGTGGCTGCGGCATGGTTATAGCCAGATTTAAAGTTGACATTGCAGTTGGCATACTCTTCTTTATTGTAGTGCTGCAAGTGAGGAATTTTTCTTTTTAAGTAAAAAGTTCGTTTGGAAAATATTTGCCTATTTTACAGACTGTGGCTTATTCGATATTGTGGGACATTCAGTTCCTTTTACGGAATTGTGCGCTCATTGGTGCACTTCTCCTTGTTCTGGCTGAGTCAAGGGTCGAAGGTCGCAGCCTGTTTGCCGGTGTACCATCGCTCGGTGATAACAAACCCAAAAATGTTATGCAGCTAGCTGGTCGCATTCTGCTCGCATTCATGTTTATCACATTAATTCGTTTCGAACTAAGCGTTTGGCAGGTATGATATATATAGTATAGGATCACTCTTATATTCTTTTTTTTCATGATCTGACTTTCGGTATTTGATTTTTAGATTGTGCAAGACATCTTCGGCTCCATTTTGATGGTTCTTGTCACAATAGGATATAAGACGAAACTGTCAGCACTTATTCTAGTTGCATTGCTGAGTGTACTCAATTTATACCACAATGCGTGGTGGACAATTCCTTCATATAAGCCACTGAGGGATTTCCTAAAATACGATTTCTTCCAGGTAATTAATTACTAATTATTTCATACGTCGCTAAGGTACTCTACAATTATTTACATTTTCTAATTACAGACATTGTCCGTCATTGGAGGGTTACTAATGATTGTTTCTTTGGGCCCTGGTGGCGTATCCATGGATGAGCATAAAAAGAAGTGGTAGAACCACCAAACACATACACACACAATCGACTATTTAATTTTTTTCTTGTTTGGATAAAAAAGTCAGGAAAGTGTTACCATTAAATGGCGTACAACATATTTTTTTTAATTTTTTGTAAAAAAAAGACAAAAATTAGTTTAAGCAAACATGATAAATTGATGCTTACAACCTAGACTTGACATGTACATTCGATATCCAGCATCGCACATTCACAGCATAACAGGAATCAATTTAAAGAAAGAACCTATAAAACAGATATTTCAATTGTAACCTAATATTGTACTTTCAATCTTTTTACATAATGAGATCACACACTCTTTTTTTTACTCTTAGTTTAAAGAAAAAACGCTTGTCAACGAAATGAAAAACACCACCAGAGATTTTATACAAGGTATGGAATGGTTCGCAAATTTCTAACTCTTAAACGCTAATTCGGAATATTCCATTAAAATAACTCAAGAAAATAAAATTTTAATATTTAATACTTTTATAAATTTTGATGTTCCGTTTTTAGAAATATATAAACTTGGTGTTGCATTTGTTGTCCCATCTTGATTTCTGTTAATTTTGATAATACGAAAGAAAATCCTAAACCTTAGTCTGTAGAATTGTACCATTTGATGACGATCTGTTTATTTTTTTAAGGCATAAATGTGTAATAGTTATAATTATAACGGTTTAATAATAAAATTTTGAAAATGATATTGTATATTTATTATTTCAAATTTCTGATACGTCCAAGATCCAAGTTCGAACTCAGACCATAATCTTAATTAGTGAATAAAATAGTGGGAGCCACTTCTTAACTAGAAAAGCTGTTCTGTTGTTATTATTATTACAATAAAGATTGAAGTGTTGCTTAGTTATTCTTGGTTATATATAATAACTTCAGTATCGCCTGCGCTTTGAAATACAAGAATTAGAAGGTTGATGTGGAAGATGCAACCTCTTTTTCTTAGCCCAAAATTTGGCAGTCTGGAGCCAATGATGTATAAATAATATATACTGTCACATAGAGAAGGTAATCTATAACTTAGTACAATATTATCCCCATATATTCTTGCTTGAGCTCGGAAAAAACGTAAGTGTGCCAACGCAACTTACGCCCGGCTAAATGCAGGAGTCTTCGTTGTGAAAATTATTTAGGGATAAAACATCTGAGATGTTACCTGTATAGCTGAGCAGATGGTTCCCAAACGTAGTACAATGACCACTCCGATGCTTTATTTTATGCATATTGCTGATTATTGAATATTCGACGAATGCTATGATCTTTTTCATTGTTACTCATTGAGTCTCAGAGCTTTGGCATTGAGTGATGCCAGAAAAGAAACCCAACTAATGTGATGAGTAGAATTTGTGCCTACCAACAACTGTTCTTACATTGAGCCGTTAACCGAGTGTGCATATCGCTTTTAATATGTTCTTATTCGTGTAATTAACAGTTTTGGTATTTTTATTTTATTTGAGAGAAAAATTTATGTTTCTTACTAGTGTCTAGGAGTTTATAAGCAAACTCATCAATAATAGTCACAGAAAAAACCTGAGAAGGCAGACCGAGATCGCCTTCTATATCTGGGCCAACCAGCCCAAAATGAGTTTTCGACTAGATTCTTATTATGACTACTTAGCTTTTCTTGAAATATTGTTGCATTGCACTAGAGCGAATTAAGGATAATGGATATATGACAGCACGGCAGACATAAATTGAATCGACAAGTCGCCTTCTTTTACTTTTATTTTCATTCCAATCACTTCATTACACATTCATTTCCGCATTAAGATGCTTTAAATGTTTTGGATCTTATGCTATGCAACTGCTGTTATAAGTATTATGGAAATTTATGAACCAAAAATAGATATAATTGTTAATAGTCGTAACTCCAATTGGATGAATTTAATCCAGTGCGGCGGCGCCAGAGATAATTTCGATCAACTCGCGAGTAATAACAGCTTGTCTGGTTCGGTTAAATGTCAGAGTTAATTTTTCAATCATTTCACCAGCATTCTTGGATGCATTGTCCATAGCAGTCATTCGTGAAGATTGTTCAGAGCAAGCACCTTCCTTCATGGTAAAGAAGATTAGCGATGCGAGTGAAAACTCCAAGTAGCTCTGGATGACATCAGCATCCAAAGAGTCGTACGTTGCTAACTTTTCGGATTTCTCGACTGTTGGCCCACTGAAGATTGGCAGTGTTGAGCATTGGTACGAAACAACAGACTTAAATTTGTTGTATACTATTTTGCCCTCAGTGAACTCGTAGCCAGTCTGGATGACTTCGTGCGCAATCTTCGAGGCATCAAGGAAAGTTGGCGGCAAACGACCAATCTCATTTGCAACCATCAAGATATTTTTGCCATAGAGTCGAGATAAAATTGCACGAGACTTGTCACCAACGCAAAAGATCTTCGTGTTAGAATCGTCTTTGGCTAACTCGGTTCGGATGAGGCGCGCAACACCGGTATGCACAGCGCCGCACAGACCACGATCCGAAGTCACGGCAATGTACAATTTTTTAGGTTCGGTTTTCTCGTCCGCTTGAATTTCGGTCTTCTCAAAGAACTGCTGTGCACCAATGCCGTAGGGTCGAGCAGCTTTTAAATCACGCTCAGCACGCGAATACTTAGCAGCCGACACCATCTTCATGGATTGCGTAATTTTTTGAATGTTCTTGACAGATTTTAGACGAATGGAAATCGCCTTCAGAGTCGCCATACCACGCTGCTGTTGCATTGTGGCTTCCATAGCCAATGGAAGCAAAAAGGTTGCGCGCTGCATCATCATCCTTATTGCTTTTGGATTATTCCGTGCAAGAAACTGAAAGCAAATAATTGTTAGGTATAACTTTGCCTTTATAAATGATTACGCAAAAGCTTAACTCCTCACCAATCAATTTTTCACAATACGACTATTTTTTTTTAGGCAACCTTATGTAAGCGGGAGCTGTCAAAAATTCAGTGCTCAGAAACAGCCGAATTCTAAGTGTCAATACCGAGCAATGTGAATGGCAAATATGCTGTTCACCACAAGTTTTTAAAGTACATTTTTAAACTTTTTTATTCCATATGTTGTTTGTAGCTATTTTTAGCATTTGTTTTTGAGTGTGACTGCCACATAAAATGCGAAACAGTCAGCAGTCATAATTTGGCCGACTTTTCACTTTCATTTGCTGGTTTTAGGTACTTTTTTCTCCAATCTAGCCACTTTTTCTCAGTGAGTCGTCAACACTTAACATGACCGCATTTTTAGATTAAGAAACGCAAAATTTTCTGGAAATGAAAGAGTATACGTGAGTGGCGCATGTAAATTACCAGCTGTTTGTCACACGTCGGGTATTGGTGTGATCTGTTTAAAAAATAGTGATTTCAATACGTTGCCAAGAAGGCCGAGCTGGAATTATTTTTTTTTTTTTTTTAAAGACCGTCAGAAGTGGAGATAAACCATCTGAACTAAATTAGATCGAATAATCAGAACAACACCAATATTTACTTTGAAGTTGTTACAACTCTGTGACTCTGCAGAGTAGCCATAAGTTCTGACTTTAACCGTGTGGTTAGTAACTAGCTGCATTTTTGAATCGGGTTTTTTGAAATAGGCTGTTTGAATAATATTTCATGCCTAACAGCAGCACATTTTCACTCTTTCTAACATAAATAATAGGTGAAAGAAGTTCACTACACAACTAATTTAGCGCGTAAAACAAAAAGCGTAATAATAATTCAAACTTAGACTGCTAACTTATTGAAGAATGCAAACAGCTGAGCTAAAATGGTAGTCGAGCTAAAGTGTATATTTTGCGTCAGAAATTTATGGTATATTTGCGCACACCGCGTTTGAAAGAGATAAGTAAGAGCGTGTGTCGATCGCTTAAATCAAAAGTGATATTTTTATGCCAATGCTCACTTTGGCTGAAGGGCTTCCATTAATAACAAACAACGAACGGATCGGCGTGGACCAACATGACAAATCCTCAAGATGAACTGTGTCCACCGCCGACTGAAGATGACGAGTTGACTCTTCCACGTGCCAGTATAAATAAAATTATAAAGGAACTAGTACCATCTGTGCGTGTGGCAAATGAAAGCCGCGAACTGATATTAAACTGCTGTACAGAATTCATTCATCTTATCAGCTCAGAAGCAAATGAAGTTTGCAATCAGCGAAACAAAAAGACAATAAATGCGGAACATGTTTTAGAAGCGTTAGACAGACTTGGATTCCGCGACTACAAACAGGAAGCGGAAGCTGTATTAAATGACTGCAAAGAAGTTGCCGCTAAACGAAGGAGGCAAAGCACGCGTCTCGAAAATTTAGGCATACCAGAAGAAGAACTGCTCCGTCAACAACAAGAACTTTTTGCGAAAGCGCGCGAAGAACAAGCGCGAGAGGAACAACAACAGTGGATGAACATTCAAACGGCTACGGCGACGGTACAGCACAACGTTTTATTGTCACAGAAACCACAGCCTGATGGTAAAGATTGTCAAGAAGATGATGAGGACGAGGAGGACGATGAATACTGAAAATATTGTGTTATTTAGGTACAAATATGTATTTTAAATTTTTGCACACTATATTTTGTAAATTACAAATAACCTTAAATAGTAATAAAAAATATTTTTCTAGATATTACGATTTACCCATCACCATCAGACTTACTCTCATTTTTCTCATATGATTTATTTGTGTAATTCGCAAGCTGTGCAGCAATCAGCGGATTTTCTAAAACCGATGCATCGCATTCGTATTCACCCGGCTCATATTTTCCAATTAATTCAGAATGAGTCTTCCAGAATTGATTGCCTATCATATCATCGTGCAAGGGTACAATAACCTGATACTTTTTGTCTTTTAACGTATTGCAAACCAATCGTTTTCGCAACAATACAGTTCCCTTACGAAAGATAGCTTTCAAATTGTTGTAGTTAATGCCAAACTGAGAGAAAAGTAATTCGTTTTTATCTGCGGCCAATGTACCACGTAGCGTCTCTTCCGCTTGTTGGTTGCTTAATTTTGCGTTGATTACCAAGTTCCAAAAGGCCGTATTATAAAGATTGTTTACATGTACATCAGCTTGACGCCAGGAAAGATAATCCCGAAGATTATCATTCGTTGGATACAGCACAATCCTACCGTCAAAACAAGGCGCATAAGAAAGACGATTTTGTGGCATCCATGTAGGCCAGTTCATCACATATGAAGATGTAAACAAACTTGTAACATAAGTCAGTATTTTTGAGGCACGTCGATTAAAGGCTTTCGTATCTTTACGGAAAACAAACGAGTACTCATCACTCTGGCCATATGCTAGCACCACATCCCTAAATTCACTCATGACTGCAATGGCCGCAGAGTTCATCAGATTAAGTGCTGTTGAATTCACCGCATGCAACACATTAGTAAGTTTGCCTGAAACACGTTCCATACTTTCACAATTTTGCTTACCGTTTTCATCATTAGGTTTTTCAAAGCAATGTATTTTGGAGAACTTGTGAAATTTTTTTCCATCAACGCGCACTGTAATCCAAACATTTGGCAGTATTCGGTCATCCAGTTCAAAATTCTTTACATACTCATAACGACTGCATGCCATTTTGCGATTAATGATTTGTGACTTCAACAAATGAATTCTACGAAAAACAGCACCGACACTCATTTCAATGTAAACACAATTCACACTCGCATTGAAAACGGACCTAACAATAAAAATAAAAGGTTCTTCGTATTTGATTTCGACATGTTGGATTTAAAATTAGTTTAGTTTCTGGTTTAGTCAAAATAAAATGCTTCTTTTTGAAATGACGAGCATTCGCATTAAATGCTCAAAACTGTTGGGAACTGCAATTTAGAATCGCAATTCTGTTGTTTCAAAATAAGTTTGCATGAAAATCCCTATGAAATTATGGCACTGTAATAAATTTTACAACACTGGGAACTGTTTTCTCGCTTTTCATCCTGCTCTCTCATTCCTTCATATTTAGTTTGTGTTTGTGCCCCTTGAACTCTGTTGCTTAAAAACGTATTTTTATTAAAGCCGCGGCGGTACGCGAGAAACGACTTGGATTAAGAGTGGGAGCTAAGGTAAAGTCGAAATTATTTGATTTGAGTTCTAGGTAAATTTGAAAAATTACTTAAAACATGAAAATAAAACAATCGGACACATGACTAATGATTATCTTGCATTATTGTCGCACGCTTGAACGTATAACTACAAGAACAAAAGTAATGAAGTATTGTGAGGAAAGAAAATTTTTTTTTTAAACTGAAAGTGACATGAAAAATGAAATGAGCGAAAAGAATGACACGTTTGAAGACGAAATGTCTGATTCTACTTCCACCGATGAAGATGAGGATGTAGCTACTACATCGCAAACTACAAGCGATAGTGAAATCCAAGCACCGGTACCTCTTGAAGACCTGCATTCGACGAGCGGATCTACAGGTTGGAGAGATAATAATTCGGGAGAGCCTCTGCCAGTAATTGAAAAATCGGAAATATTTAGCAATGAAGTCATTGATAAACCAGTTCGAAAACGACAATTAGAGGGATCTCATCACAGCCGAGGAGCATCAGCGTCCAGTTCCACGACCAGTGGCCAGGATGAAAAATCGGAAATATTTTGCAATGAAGTCGTTGAAAAACCAGTTCTTAAACGACAATTAGAGGGCTCTTATCACAGCCGAGGAGCTTCAGCGTCCAGTTCGACAACCAGCGGCCAAGATGATGACATCGACAACACTAACTTAAAAAAGCGACAAAAAATCGAAAACAGCTTAAGCTCAGATGAGAAAAGTACATCAAGTCCGGTTAGCAATATGCGTGTGGTGGCCATGCACTACAATGAGCTTAAGGAAGCAGGACGCATAGAACGCGTTAAATCGAAAATCTTTTTTATGCGGAACTTTAACAATTGGATTAAGGGTCAGCTCATCAGTGAATACTTAGGTCGCATTAAGCAGCCGCAGCATTATGGCGATCCGCTTCGAGTGTTGGACATGTGTTGTGGGAAAGGTGGCGATTTGCTTAAGTGGGAGAAAGCCAACATAACGCACTTAATCTGCACTGACATTGCCGAAATTTCACTTGAACAGTGTAAGCGACGCTATGGTGATATGATGGCGCGAGCGGATAAATCCAAGTATGGCATCAAGTTCACTGCTGAATTTTTTGCTTGTGATTCTACGCTTGTAAGATTACGACAACGTTACAAAGATGCTTCTTTGAAGCTCAACTTGGTGTCATGTCAGTTTGCCTTTCACTATTCATTCGAATCACTTTCCCAGGCAGACTGCATGGTGCGCAATGCCGCTGAGTGCCTGCAGGAAGGCGGCTATTTCATTGCAACAATACCAGATGCAAACGAAATAATGCGTCGCCTACGTTGTTCAGATAATGGAAAAAGTTTTGGCAATGAAATCTATAACATTGAGTTTATTAGTGAAACGAATCCACCGCCACTATTTGGTGCTAAATATCAATTTCACCTTGAAGGCGTTGTTGACTGTCCCGAATTTTTGGTACATTTTGAAACGCTTGTTAAACTATGTCGAAAACATGGTTTGAATTTGGAACGCAGAACCACTTTCGCAGACTATTGCAAGGAATCCCTATCATCAGGTGAAATCTAAAAATATATACTTTTATTATCTCGATATAATGTTTCGTTTTTATAGGACGTCAACTTCTGCAGCGTATGAATGGACTAGAGAAAGTGCACATAAATCGATGCGGCAAAGATGAACAATTTGCTCATGTACGCGGTAAATTTGGGGCTAGTCGAAATCGACCTATCGGCACACTTTCGAAAGCAGAGTGGGAAGCTACAAGTAAGTAGAAAATATCTTAACATTGCGTTATACTTAACTGTCAACCATTTATACCCACAGCGCTTTATCTGGTTTGCGCATTCAGGAAATGCAAAAGTCATTTGGACAACCAGGGGAAACCTGTTTTCAAATTCGATTGACGAATTCCACTGTTCTTTTGATAATACTAAGTGTTCTTGTTTTCATGAAAAATTTTATAATAAATGTAAAAACCAATTAATGTGAAACCAGCGTGTGTAGTGTATTTTTTCTTAAATAAACTTTATTAATAATCAATCCCGCAATACAACTAGCAACGTTCAGATTAAAAAAAAAACTACAACAAATCTTCATATTTATTGAATTTGACGTGTTAATTCCAAGGAGAACTGTCACAGTACATCGCTTGACAGATTAAGGCCGATTTTCTTCTTATAAAATGGATTTATGGGGCTGGGCATTGAATTGGGTTTAAGCAGTCCTTTACCGGGTTTTTTAGTTGCATCGTATGGTAACTGTGGCGAACTTCTAATTTGCTTAAGGTAATCACTGGGCATCTGTGACGTGTTGTGGTTGAGTGCGATTTTAACCCGTTTATTCGCTGAAGATAAAAGTGAAGAAACTGTGGTCTCTGCTAGACGTTTTTTGTTCTTTTCTTGTTTTTTAGAAGGTGTATGTAAATCAGTTGTGATTTTTGAAGAAATTTCACTATTTGCCTTAATCAGTTTCAGTTTACGCGATGGTATAACATACTCGACTTCACCATCGGCCAGCGGTTGGTCCCAGTCTGACAATTTTGTCTTTTGGTTTATAATTTTAATGTTTATCTCTGTTCCATTTGTGTTTTTAGTTGCTACTTTAGTATCCTTCAAAACTTTTGTGTTTTCATCATCATCACCGTTTTCTAATTTCTCCTCTTTCCAACCTTTCATTAGTGACAATTGAGACTTCTGAATTTTCTTGCTTAGCAATTGCGTTTTTGGCAAAGCTTTAGCGAGTTCATCATCGTAATTGTTTTCATCAATATTATTAAAATTAAGATTGCTTAATAACTTCCGCCGCCGGCGTTTATTTAATTGTTTTAGTTTGCGTCCCGTCCCGTACAATGTGTTCTCTAGGTTTTCTAATTTATCGATCTTATCTGTAATGAGCTCGTTAAAAGGCTTTAAGTTATTGCAAGGCATTGATTTAACGCCCAATGGAAATTCGCCGTTCTTAAAGGTTTCAAAAATATGCACAAGTTTTCTCAACGCTTTACGCCGTTTGCTATTGTAATCGTGTGTTTGCAGTAGATGCGTTAGTTCGCTTATGACACAGTCGGGATCTACCGGCAACTCTGGCATGTAAATATCGACATTGCCTGCGCGTGGATCCAAATTGGTAATAACTTCGTCTTTTTCCACACCATTTAGCTGCTTTTCTTCATCAGTAATATCTTCGTTGACTTTCTCCAAATCATCTATAGAAGATGTTGCAAATCCCATTTCTTTCCACGCATTGTACTTTTCGCTATATTCACGCCCCAGTGTACTTTGGTAGAGTAAATGATATAATACACGTGTTCGGCACTGTGCTACCAGTTTTGCATCATTTTGTGTCCCAATGTATGTGATAAAAGGTCGTAGGAATAGATTCACCTGACTCGAGCTTATGTCACCGTCGGACACCTTAGCCAGCTCTTCAAAGAATATATCCATAAAATGCATAGTGAGACCTCGTGCAGTTGTATTGTCGGACAGTATGGAATCCTGCATGTGTTTGTTAAAACTCTGGATAAAGTCGCAAGACCAACCGCTTCGCTTTAATATTCGTAACATCGAGCGCAACATGCGACGTACCAACATTAAAAACTTGTCAATACGCCATTGATCAATGCCGAACCACTCTTGACACATTGTACGCATAAAGGCTCCAAAAAACTCCACACTGTACTGCACGTTACCATTGAAGCTGTCTAAAAGCTGTGCTAACTGCTCGGCCAATTCTTCTTGCACCAATGGTTTGTCTGACATCCACATATTGTAGTACAAACCTTTCCAAATGCGCATGAAATCCTCCTGGCCGAATGGAAAAGAACTGCAAGAACGAAGCTGCAACCACTTGCGCAGCTTGCGAACTTGTTGTGCTCGCTTTTTCTGATCATTGCATGCCAGTGCCTTAACGATTTTTACCTCTTGCGCGACGATCAGCAGCTCTTTAGACAGTTTTTCCTTTAGTTCGCCAACATCGCCGACTTCGATTGACTCTTCTCTA